>JAASGM010000048.1:0-47262 GCA_023334215.1 Globisporangium cystogenes | reverse complement strand
GTGATTATCCCCTTTTGCACGCCTTGACATGGTCTCCATGACATCATCCGATGACGTCATTCTCTTTGGAGCCAATCTCTCGATCCAGGAGTTGGTGTGGACCACACAATCTCCCATGTAACGGTAGTGGCCCGTTACATGTGGGACCTAGTGTGTGGTTGTGTGCGTTGGGCTTGAAAACGACAGCCCGCAAAAGCGCAAGTCCCAGGCCCTGGAAGCAAAGAACAACACGTGAGCGTGCATACTTGCGTGTGAGTGAAGCGTGCGGGGAGTGCTTGGATCTGCTAGTTCCTGGGTCGGTAGTGACTAGAACATAGGACTCTAAGTCTACGCAGTATGAGGTATCGGTCATTCGGATCCCCGGGTGAGTGTTGTACCTTGGCTCCGACTCGAGGCCCCTATCAACAGATGACGACTAAAAAAGCATGCGTATCGTCACAACTGCGTGGAAACGGCGAGGACCTAAAGGATATCGCAATGGAGCAATCCCAGAGCACAAGTGGAAGGAAGAGAGTCCAGAGAGGAGCCTAGAGCTCATGATAGACACGATCGGGCAGGCGCTGTAGACCCCTGTGGGGCTGATGATTGCTTAGGACATCCTCGTTGACGACGCCTTATCCAACTTCGCGGGGCTCTCGTATCTCTTCACGACCTTCTCGCCGTGCCAGGTGGAGTCACGCATATCTCGTCGGTGAAGGTTAAGTGGCTTGAGCTCCGAGAAGGAGGTGGCGCTACTCGGGAGGTGGTGCTACAACGTCAGCGGCGTCAGTTGGTGCAGGCATCGCGCGGTGAAACGCTCGGGATCCAAGGTCGCAAGTTGCTATAGTGGAATGCAACAACTGCTAAGGAATCGTACCAATTTGAATAAATCCGTACTGAAGTGGGAAGGGGGGTGTTGATATTGAGGAAGGGAGGTGCATTTATCCACTCCCCTTCGTTCCAGCTCCTAAGGACAACCAAAACCTGTCCTTGAGGTTGTGGTTGTATCTCGAGCTTGCTGGTTCTAAGGCGATTTACACAACCTTCATTTAAAAAAAAGTTTTTTTTCGTGTTAGACACGTGTCGCGAGGCTAGCCAATTTAAGCGCATAAGACGGTACGCTAACCGCTCAAGACATCCGGTTAACCGAATGTATGGCCGGTTAAACCGACCGCCTTGCACAGTTAACCGACCGCCTAATTTAATAACAGTTAATAACAGTTGGTGCACAGAAACACAGGCGAACATCCGAGAGAAAATATAGTAAACATAGTGAAACCAAGACATATCTGAACTTTTTTGAATTGTACGCCTGTGTCGTATCTGTGTTTTTTGTGTGCGTTTTAGAACCATCCTATAAGACGATTGGGCAACGATTGGGTATTATTAGAATAACCCAAAATATGGCTATACTTTGGGTTATTATAGTTGTTGGAAAACCTATTTCGGTTATTGGGCTTCCGCCTCATTCTTTTCGTGTGTACAATGCTTTTCGACTGGTTTGATAGAATTGGTATTGACATAATTTTGTGCAAGAATTCTTGTTATAGAAATGATATGTTGATCACTCGAAACAATCATTTCTGATTGTGATGGTGGCAGCAGCAACTAAGGACGAATGTTCTCGCTGCCACTGGAGACGCACGTCTCCGCTGCTGGCGGCGGCGCGCGCAGAAGATGCCAGGACGACCGAGGACCTCCTTCAACAGGCAGCGACACACACCAGTAAAGTCAACACAGCAGAAGTATTGACGGCGACATCGAACCGGAGGTCGCGGCGGTGGCGGACAAGCCGAAGCCAAAGCCGAAGTCGAGCGACAGCGCGTCTAGACGAACTTGCAAACCACGGTCGGCACGCGGAAGACATCGTCGTTGTCGTCCGAGCACGACGTCTGGAACTCGATGTACTTGCGGCTGCAGTCCACGAGTCCCTGGTAGCGCCCCTCGACCCACGCGCGGAGCGGCAGCTGCAGCTGTGCAGCGTACAGCTCCTTCAGCGTTTTGCCGAACGCGTTGCGGTCGTAGAGCATGAGCCCGCTCACCGCGCTGAAGCGCGCGTCCTCCTTCGCCGCGCTCGTGTTGCCCATCTCCGCGACCCCGTGGAAGAGCAGGTCGCAGTTGAGCTCCGTGCGCTGCTTGAACTGGTCGAGGAAGTCCGCCAGCGTCGCCTCCGACGACAGCTCGATCAGCGTCGAGTCCCACTTGGTGAACCCCGGCGGCTTGCACTTCACCTCGCTCATCTCGACGACGTCGTACTCGTCCTTGGCTTTCTCGGGCGGCGCCGGCTCCTGCAGCAGATACATGTTGAGCCCGAGCGAGTTCGACGAGTCCTTGAACGCCTCCAGGTCCTTCTGCTGCAGCAGCTTGAGCAGCTCGATCATCGCGAGGCCTGTCACGGACGCCGTCGTCGTCGCGATGGCCGGGATGATCTTGCCCGCGATCATCTTGCACTTGTGGCGCGACGCCTGGCGGATGCGGTAGTTCAGCGCGCGCAGGTTCGACGCCGCGTAGATGAAGTCGATGTGGAAGTTCATATCCTGGTCCTTCTCAAAGTCCGCCGGCTCGAACGCGAGGCCCGTCAAGTCGAGCGCCGCGAGCTCCGCCAGCAGCGACACCAGCTCCTCGCGGTCCGACTCGCTCGAGTTCTTGAGCTTCTCCTCCTCGAGGCGCTTGATCTCGTCCGCGTCCGCAGCGATCTTCTCCTCCGTCGGCTGCCACGCCGGCAGCGAGTAGCTGCGCTCCAGCGTCTCAAACGTCGCTGGCTGCCTCCACTCCGAGTCGACAGGGACGAGCGTCGCCTCCGGCGGCGGCTGGATGCCGTAGCACACCGCCAGGATGTTGGCCGTCGCACGCACAAAGTTCAGGTGCAGCGGATCCTGCGCGTCGAACGCCTCCACCGCGTGCGGGAAGCGCTTGGCGCCGGACCAGAAGCGCTCGCCCGAGTTCGTCAGGTGGTCCTCGGGGAAGTTGTGGATGAGCTGCAGGATGCGGTCGCGGAAGCGCGACGCCAGCAGGTCCACCGCGAGCTCCATGCACTTCTCGAACGTGACGCCCTTGGCCGTCTCGAGCGACGCCTTGAGGTCGCGCAGGCGCTCGAGCTCCTGCACGATCGCGGCCTGCGCGACCTTCGGGTTCGGGTTCTCGAGCGTCGCCTGCTTGATCTTCGCCAGGTACTCGGCGCGGTGCTCGACAAACTTCTTCGCTTCCGCCGCGGGCGCGACGAAGAGATCCTCGAACTGCGCGCGCGACCACTCGATGCAGTGCTCGATGAGCGACGGGAAGTTGCGCAGCGTGCACATGGGGATGTTGTCGTCCTCGGCGTCCTTCGGGCCGTCCGCGTAGCTCTGCGTCTTGTACGGGATCACGACCTGGACGTTGCACTTCGTTCCCAACGTGCCGCTTTCCAAGAGCGGCACCTTGTGGAACACGCACTTGCTGTCCACGTACAGCCGCGCCTTCACGTTGTCCAGCGCGTTCGTCACGATGTCCAGGTCAGTCCAAAAGTCGTCGTTGAACACGTTCTCCGTGTGCGGCGCGACGAGCTGCTCGAGCGTCTTGACCTTGAGCGACGCGTTCATCTGGAGCACGGCGTTCGTCGCCGCGACCGACTTGGGCTGCCCCACGTTGTGCTCGCGGAAGAGGAACTGGCGGTTCAGGTTGCTCACCTCGATGCGGTCGTTGTCCGTGACCGTGATGAGTCCCTTCTCGCCGCACGCGAGTCCGATCATCGCAAAGTTTTTGAGGTACTCGCAGCCCAGCGCGCCGCAGCCGACCAGGAACGTGCGGATGTTGCCCAGGCGCTGGTGGAACTCGAGCCCGAACGCCGTGATGATGTGGTCGTAGCGCGACCCGATCGGCTGCGCATCCGTCGGGCGCTCGTCCGGCAGCACCTCGAACGCGTCCAGGTGCAGCCACTGCTTCAGCGGCGTGAACTTGCCCGTGAACTTGACGATCTCCTGCGCGATCACGCCGCCGAAGAACGCCGCGAGCGGGTGCAGCTCCACCGCGGCGTACAGCGCCGTCTGCTTGACGACGTCTTCGTCGAGCTCGTCGAGCTTGAACGGCTCCTTCGCGTTCTCGCGCGTCTCGTCCGACAGGTGCTGGATGCCCTCCTTCGCGATCGCGAGCACCTCGGCCGCGTGTTCGTCATTGTGCGGCTCCGGCAAGTGGCCGTGACGCTCCTCGAACTCCAGCAGACTCCACGTCGCCACGTGCAGCTGCTCGGCGCGGCCGAACTTGGCGCCGTCCGTGAACATGAGCCCGAAGTCGCCGGGCGACACGGGGTCCACGAGGTTCTCCTCGAGCGACCGGAAGTGCATCGCGAACGGCTTCTTGTGCTGCGTGAGGATGCCGCCGCCCTCGTACGGCGTGAACGCCGACGTGTCGCCGATCTTGAGCCGGTACGGGTCGAACACCTCGACCTGCTTGCCGTTGCGGAACATCTTCTTGTTGGCGAACGCGATGCGGCGCGGGCCCATGTTGTTGATGCTCTTGTTCTCCGGGTCCGCCGCGAGCCGCATGCCCTCCACCTCGCTGATCTCGACCCAGCCGTCGTGCACCGAGTCGGGCATCTCGTGCATCTTGCCGTCGTCGTCCGGGCCGAGGATCGAGAGTACACCGTCCGAGTCGTTCGTGATGTCCGTGATGATGCGCGTGATCGGCGCCTCGCCCGTGGCGTCGTGCACGTGGAAGCTGTCGCCGTAGTCCGTGAACGCGTAGCCCATCGCGCCGCGGATGTCGCAGAGGATGAAGCCGATCGCGGGCGACTGCTGGCGGCAGAAGCGGTTCCAGCGCAGCAGCTCCGCGCGCGCCGTGTGCGTGAACACGACGACGTTGTGCGCGCCGACGACCGCCTCGGTCAGCGGGCCCTTGTGCACCGCGACGGTCACCACCTTGTTGAGCTCCGCGAGCTTGTGGGACACGGCGGCGGCGCGTGGGTGGCCCACGTCGCTCTCCGAGAGGAAGAAGTTCGCGCCCAGGTCCTTGGGCTCCGCGAGGCCGTCTGGGGGACGCGAGTGCGGGCGTTAGCAAGTTTAGAGAGGGTGGCGGGGACACTTGCGATCCAAGGACGCACCGTCGTGCAGCGTGATGGCCCCCGGGCCCGCGAGAATCAGGTTCTTCGCGCACTCGATGCCGACGCCCTGCAGCCCCACGATGAGCACGCGCAGCTTGACGAGCTGCGAGCACGTGAGGCGGAGAATGAGAAGGAGAATGAGGTGGGGGAGAGAACTGCGGCGCGTACCTTGGCCATGGTCTCGAGCCCGAAGGCGCCGATCTGCCGACTGTACTTGTCCATGAAGCCCGCGTCCTTCTCCAGCTGAGTCGCCATGATGTCGTTCTCGCCCTTCCGCTTTGCGTCGCTCTCTCCGAAGGTGATCTCAAAGTGAGCTGTCGGTTTGGCTCCCTTTTCTGCTGCACTAGAAAGTATAGTGAAGAAAACGAGGTGGATGGATCCTCATTTTATTCACTATCGGCGTCAATGAGCGTCACGTGGGTGCAAACTTCAACACGGAGCTTCACTGGAAGCACACTGCAGCACCTGCCAAGTCCACAAGCCCGAGCAGGTGAATCAAAGGCGGCCTTCTTCTCTCTATCTACAGCAGCCGCTCTACTCTCTTTATCATACACTTGGCGGCAGTTTGCGCCACACTCTTCGGTTGTCGACCTTGTCGGAGTCGACTCGTACTCGCTCGGATCCTCAATCCGTGATCGGGAGTGAGCTCCGTGTTCTGTCGCGTGTCACCATCGCTCACTCCGCATGCTGGTAGTGCTTGCAGTCAAAGCAGAAGCGCCCTTTCCAGGACGAGCTCGCCGAGCTGCAGTCCGAGCAGCTCACGCGTCCACAGCGGTCGCAGTGGTGCTTGCGCGAGAAGAACGGGAACGGCTCCAGACAGACCATGCACCCCTGCACTTCGACGTCCGGAATCCACGATGGCGTCACGCGGATGTACCGCAGCAGCTGTCATCACCATCACAACACACACAACGCAACCGGTTCAGTTAATCCACCGTTCCAAGCATATCGACACCTCACATCGCAACGCCACAAGTGATGCCAAGGACGCACATTGGTGGCTTTCGGGTGCGTCACGACACGCATGCCTTCTGCGTCGGGGATGTTCAGATCTGCGCCGTGCCGCATCAGCAGAACCGCCTCGTCCTCCATTCCTGCCGAGGGGGAACACGCATACACACAACGGCGCCGTCAGCACGCGACAACGCACCTCGTTCGACCAAGACGCACACCAACAGCGAGCTGTACCTTTCTCCATGCAGTAGTGCAGCGGCGTGCGCTTCAGAAAATCGATCTTCTGCGGGTCCGCGTTGTTGCGCAGCAGCTTCTCCATCAACTCTGCGCTCGACCCGCCGCTGCGCTTGATCATGGCGCACAGATGGAGCGGCGTCTGTTTGAGGAAGTTCGTCGCGTTCGGAGACGCTCCGAAGCACAGCAGCAGCTCCATCACGCGGTCCGCCAGGTCGAACGTCAGTTGCGACGCCAAGTGCAGCGCCGTGTTGCCGTCGCGGTCGCCGCAGTCCAAGTCCACGCGAGGCAGCACATCCGGTCGGAAGAACAGCCCGACCATCTCCGCACTCCCGCTTTTCACAGCCATGTGCAGTGGCGTGAGTCCGTGCTGGTTCTCTGCGGCTTTGACCAGCTCGGAGTCGTGGTCATCGCTCGTGAGCAGTGCCAGCGCTTGCTCAACGTCGTCCTTCAGAACCGCGCGATGCAACACTGTGTTTCCGTACACATCCGCGCCACCAAGCGCATCAGACACGCTCGACGGCTGCACGTGACTTGCGAACGCCAAGTGGTCTTGACGAACTTGGGGTGCGCCTGTGAGAGCAGGCGCGGGACGACCACCCGTCGCCATCTGCGCGAGAGCCGCCTCTGCTGCCTCCGCGCGGTACCGAAGCCGCTCCAGCTCCTCGAGCGCCTGGCGCAGCATGATGTTCTCTGGCGCGCGCGCCACTTCGTCGAACATCAGACTTGCGTTCGAAGACGACCGCGTGTTCATCTCCAGCTCGTCCACCGGGTCCTCCGAGTACGAACTTGTCTCGACGGAATACGTCGCCGTCGAGCCGCGCTCAGTGTGATCCACGGGCGGCGCCTTGAGCCCCTCGAACGACCCAAAGCGCTTCTCCATCTTGTCGACACTGCTCTGTGAGCTTCGAGGATTACTGATCTGCGGCGGTACAAGCCGCGCTCGATTCAAGGCGTTCTGTTCGGTCCAAGCACGCACAACGCGCTGTAGGACGCACGCGGCTTCGTGACGCAGGCGGCGCTGCCACGACAGCCAGCACCGAGCTGCTGCTTGGATCACCTTCACCGTGTGATCACGCCGACGTTTTCGTCGCCTCAGCTCAAACACCGCTTTCCAGCGCCTCTGGATACTGAGCACGAGCGCCAGCTGCCCGAGGTATCGCTGACGCTGCGCGCGTGCTCTCCAGTTGCTCTGGACCTTGACGAGAGAGCGTACGCGCAAGCGGTCTCGCCGCCTCTCTAGCTCGTCGAACGCGCTCTGGCGCAGGAACACCCGAGTCTTCCCGACCTCCACTTGCTGGATCGCCAGTTTCCTCGCCAGCTCGATGACGCGGTCAATGCTGTAGCTGAACGCGTCGCCCGCTGTGAGCACTCGGTACTGCTTCACGAACTCTGCGTGCGGCATCCGCACCGGGAACGACTGTCGCATGATCTCGACCGCCTTGAGGACACCTCCGTAGCGCAGCTGGCTTGCCACCTTGGCGAGGTCGAACTCATCCTTCTTGCTCTTGTCGTTCGGCTTGATGCAGCGGATGTAGTGTGTCTGCGTCTGTTGGACGACTTCGATCAGCCCCGCGAGCTGCTGCTTGAACTGCGAGCCGATGCCCACTGCGCCGATCACGGACGACCGGCGCCGCAGCTTGGGCAGCTTTGGCTGCTGCTGCCGCTGCTGCTCGGCTTCCAAGAACGTGCGGAAGAGATCCGACAAATTCGTGTCCGTCGACTCATTCAGCACACTGAAGAGTTCCGCGTTCGGCTGGTCCTTGTTCTTCTCGCAGAACCCGCGCGCGTCGTACTGCACCTGACCGGCGTAGTGGTGGATCGTGAACGCAAAGTCCGCTTGCTCCTTCCGCGAGGCGCTGAAGTGACCGTTCTGCTGCAGCTGCAGGTACATCTTCCGCGCGAACCCCTGGTCGCTTCCCTTCGGGATGATGCACTCCTCGTCCAGCAGCGAGAAGATCCCGCTCGGACGCTGCTCGAGCATCTCGAGGCAGAGCGAGTTGTCCTGGTAGTCCACCGCGTTCCACTGGATCCCTTCCTGGATGTGCGCCTGCTGCTCCGTCAGCAGAATGTCTTGAATGAACTGGAACTGGAGCTTTTCGTTCGCGTAGTTGATGCAGAACTGCTCGAACAGATTCACGTCGAACTCTTCAAAGCCGAAGATGTCGAGCACGGCGATGCAAGGGAATGGCGGTGCGGTCGGGTCGTCCACGCTGTCCTTCTGCGGCGAGTTCTTGTTGATCTTCGCCACGAGAAACTGGAACAAAAAGCCGTAGAGCGACCGCGCCATCGCGTCACGCGCGTCGCTGCATTGCGCCTGGCTCAAGTTCACGAGAAAGCACTCGCCGCTGATGTTGATCTTGCGCGTCGTGAGCGCCGACAGGAACTGCGCATGCTCAACACTGAGCAGGTCGGCGACCGCCTCGAGGTGCTTCTCCGGTGCCAGTCGCGACGGCGACGACGGGGACAGGCGACATGGCGCGGGCGAGCTCGAGTTCGTCTCGTCCTCGTCGTCGGTCGATGGGATGAACGACACATTCCCGAGATGCAGCAGCGCGCTCAGCGTTCGCCACAGCGACTCCTGCTCCCCGGCCGTGAACCCGAGCACCGCCATGGACTCGCGCACACGCGCGAACTGGACAGCGTCCTGCACGCCGTCGTTCCGGTGGAAGCAGTTGCCGCCTCGCGTGTACTGGAAGTCGCGCGCCGCGAGTCCGTCGAGCAGCAGACTGCGCTTGAGCGCGTCGTCCGCGCACGCGAGCAGCTCATAGAACACGTGGTAGTTGCGCTCGCCCTGTGTCTGGTGGATCACGCGCACTTTCTCCAGCAGGTACGTGTCCACCGACGTCCCGACCATGCTCAGCGCGTCTCCGGCTCCGCTCGCGTCGAAGAACATGCGCACAAACTTGCCGAAGCGGCTGCTGTTGTCGTTGCGCAGAGTGCGCGCGTTCCCGAATGACTCGAGGATCGGGTTCGCGCTCATGAGCTGGCTGCCGCTCATCGCGGCGCCGGCGCTGCTCACGTCCGCCAGGTAGGTCATCACGAACTTGGTGGTCTCGGTCTTGCCGGCGCCGCTCTCGCCGCTCACGAGGATCGTCTGGTCGCGCTTCGCGCCGCTGGCCGCGAGCCTCCGCGCCTGCCGCAGCGACCGGTACGCGCTCTCGGCGATCGAGAAGACGTGCGGAGGAAGCGCCGCCGCCGCCGCTGGCCCAGCCGGCGCCTCGTCGCTACTGCGCTGCTCAAGTGTGTTGGCAGTCTCCGCAGTAGTGGGAGCAGCAAACCTGCTGGAGCTGGCGAGACGAGCCCGGTAGGCGGCCATGTCGTAGAGCCCCGCGATGTCCTTGAAGGGGTTCACGGCGATGAGCACCGCGCCGGACTTGCAGTAGACCTCGTCCACGTCGTAGCGGTGGCGCAGGTAGTCGACAAACGACGCCTCGTGCAGGTGCGTGAGCGCGTCCAGGTCCGCGACCGCGGCGAGCGACGCGCAGCCCGGAGGAAGCGCGTTCGCCGGCAGCAGGTCGCGCGCCTCGTCCGCCTCCAGCTGTCGCTCGTCGGCCGCCAGTTGCACGAGCGCCAAGCCGCCCGCCTGCCGCGCTATGACGCGGCCGCGTTGCCACTCGTAGGCGGCCGGCGCGGCGTCGCGCACGCGCACGTACACGTCCATTGGAGCGACGGCAGAGTGATGGTCTCGCGGGCAACGAGGTCAGATTGTTTCTTTTCGTTGCCGCGAATTCTCTGCGAAAATTGCCAAAATGGCTGAACAAAGCAAGTCGATCAATTGCTATTTGTACATAGTATTTTCGAGTCACAGCAGCGAATCGCCTCATTTGCGGTTGTGACTTGAATTTACTATGCTCACATCACGCTCAAATAACTTGCTTTGACTATGGCGAAAAAATCGCAACGCCTTTCGAATTTGTCGATCCCAAGCCTGTGACAAAGATCTTCCAGCACCGCAGTGATGGCGCTCGTCTACCTGCCGGAGAAGAGCTGGTCGCAGCGCTACGGTGCGTGTGCGTATGCGTCTCTGCGCATACGCGTGCTGGCGAGTGCCAAGCTCACGCTCGTTGCGCGCCGTGGTTGCAGGCCCGGACTACTTCACGGTCGCGATCATCAGCTACAGAGTGCACACAGACGCCTTCGCGCAGTTCGAGCTGCAGGTGCAGAGCGGGCGGCGCAACTGGACGCTGCTGCGGCGCTTCAGCGAGTTCGACCGGATGCGCGGCAGGTAACTGTGGTACACACGGGTGGCATACGAGACAGCTTCAAACAGGCGACTCAGGGCGAGCTGCTGGTGTTGCTACTGGACTGGCAGCGTGAGGTATTGCGGCAGCCATCAGCTTCCGGATCTGGTGCGTGCGACGCAGTGCGTGTGCTCGTGACGACGACCTGCACTGATGCGCTTGCGCTTTCGCAGCCGCCCAAAACGTTCTTCTGCCGCGACCTGAACCCGGACTTCCTCTCGCGCCGCAAGACGCTGCTCGAGAGCTTTCTCCACGACCTGCTCGTGATCCCCGGCGTGACCGACGAGAGCTGCGTGCGCGAGTTCCTGCTACTTCAGACCAACAAGACGCTCTTCGTGTGAGGACGAGACCTGTCAACAGCAGCAACAGCAGCAGCATCGGCTAATGGTTAATGTGTGAATCCAATTCGGCGCTTCCTATCTCGCGCGAGTCGTGCGCGTCCGCTGTAGCCGCCTTCTGCTGCTGCGCTCAGCGGCGCTTCTTCCCCGCCTTCTTCTTCTTGCTCTTGCCCTTCTTCGCGTCCTGCGGCGACGCCGACCCGTCGTCCTCACGAGGCGAAGTCGCCGCGTCCTCGTCCTCCTCTTCGACTTGAGCAGCGGCAGCCGGCGGCGGACTCGCCGGCGCTGTAGTGGCACTCGCTTCGGCTTCCGCTTCAACTTCACCAGCTGCGCTCTTCGTCGGCGACGACGGCGGAGTCGCCGCCGTCTTCTTCTCGCTGTTCGCCTTGACCGACGAGCTCGAGCTCTTTCGCGACAGCGGCTTCTTCGGACTCTTCTTCACCGGACTAGTGGTCACAGCGGCGGCGACCGCCGTCTTCTCTTCTGCCTCCGCGACAGCTGGCGGCGCCGGCGGCGCCTCCGAGTTCTTCGTCACGCTCTTCACGAGCGGAATCTCGCGGAGGTTCTCTGTCGACGCCGTCAGCTCCACCTGCACGTACTCCTCCTGCAGCTGCTCGACCGAGCTGGACATCACGTCCGCCACGAAGCTGCTCGCGAGCTCGTGCGCCGTTGCCTGCGTGAGCGCAAACTCGTCGTCCAGGCTCTTCGCCGGCGACGCGACCGTCTTCAGCGGCGAGTCAACGGGCTTCTTCGGTGACGCCGCTGGCTTCTTTGGGCTCTCGGTCTTCGTCGGACTCGAGGCCTTCACAGGTCTCGCGATCTTTTCAACACTCTTCACATCAGCAGCAGCAGCTGGAGCAGAAGCTTCTGTGCTCTGCGGACTCGACGCTGCGAGAGGTTTCGCTGGGCTCTCGGGCGTCTTCGGACTCGACGGCGCAGCCTCCTGCTTCTTCGGGCTCTCGACCACATTCTCCACGTGTTCGGCCGTCTTCGGGCTCGCGTCGACTGGCTTTGCGGCTTTCACAGGACCCTGCGGCTGCTTCGGTGGCGGCGGCGGCGTTTGTGATGACGGAGCTGCCGCTGGTTTCTTGGGCGATGCCAACGGCGACGCCTCGGGCTTCGCGGGTCTCGTGGGACGCGGCGACTGCGCGGGCGACACCGGCGCCTTCGCGCCGAGTCCGAGCGCCTGCGTCACGGGGCACTTGCCGCCGTACTTCTTGCGTTCCTCGGCGCTCAGAAGCTTGGCGCCAGGGCAGCCATCGCTCTTAACGTCCGCCGGCGGCGAAGACGATGCAGTTGACAGATACCAGTAGCCGACGGCGGCGAGCCCGACGCCCACGAGGCTCGTGACGACGAGCAGCGCGGCGCTGGGACCTGCGGTGGTGGCGGCCATCGTCGAGGAGGAGGAAGGCGATGAAGGATTGGCACGCGGCGAGCAGCCACTTCGGACTGATCCAAGAAAAACGCGCCACTTCAAGTGTCGCAGCCAACAAAGTGGACTCTTGCATACAATTATCAAGTTAAGACTGGTTTTTGAGATTTACTGCATAACGACCAAAGCGAAACGAACACCTGAAAATACTGACCTGAGACACAAAATCAGGTGACAGCCATCCCGTCGCGGTCAACCACAACGAACACGACGCCTTCGATGCAGAGCTGCATGAACATCGACAAGCTAGCTGCGCGCTCTCGACCGACATCAACAGCATCGAAGCAACACGTAAAGTATCTCTTACATCGTTCGGACGGCACGCGGGTGATCTGCTGCTGAACACTGGACGACACTCGCGACCTTCTCGGCCGTCGCGAGCGAACTATTGAAACACAGTCGCCGCCTTCGCCTTCGCCGCGCGCGCTCAGCACGCCGCGCGGTCGTCGGAGCGCAGCGCGCCGGCGAGGCGCCAGAACGCCGCGCTCTCCTGGCCGTGGAACACGACCTCGTACTTCTCTGGGAACGCCTCGTACGCCTGCAGCAGCGCCGCCGCGTGCTGCGCCGCCTCCACCTGCAGCTCGCCCGCCTCGGCGCCGCACCAGACGAACATGGCGTCGGCGCCCGCGACCACGAAGCTCAGCTTGGCCGCGTCCTTGCTCGGCTGGTGGAAAAAGTCCTCGCCGAGCGCCGCGAGCGGCCCGACGAGCAGCGGCGTCTCGGCGGCGCGCGCGTTGTTGCCGTTGCCGCTGCTCTCGCGCGGCAGCTCGACGCGGAACGCGACCGCGCGCTCGAGGACGCGCAGGCTGTCGCCGCCGCCGCCGTGCAGGTGCTCCCACTCGGTGAGCTGGAAGATGAATCCCGCGTTCGGGTCCACGACGGGCCGCGCCTGGCGCAGCAGGTCGAGCGCCTTGTACATGCCGATGCGCTTGTACCACATGAGGTACGCGATCGCCATGGTCGGCGAGCGCGAGATGCCCTTGACGCAGTGCACGAACACGCGGCCGCCGCGGCGCCGCGCCTTCTCGATGAAGTCGAACACGTTGTAGAAGTGGCGCGCGATGTCCTGCGACGAGTGGTCCCGCAGCCGGATGTTGTAGTAGAGGAAGTCGTCCGGGAAGAAGTCCGGCGCGACGCTCGCGGCGCAGTTGATGATGTGCGTCACGCCGGCCGCGCGCAGCGCGTCGCGGTCCTTCGCCGCTGCCGCGCCGCCGACGAACAGGAAGTCGGTCACGCGCGAGCACGTGGCGCCCGAGTCGCCGCCAGCGCTGCCCGCCGGGTCGAATGTCGGCGGCTCCATCTGCGAGAGGTCGAGCGACAGGTTGCCCGGGTTGCGCGTCTTCTTCGGCGGCGGCGGCCGCTGCTGCTGCTGTTGCGGCTGCGTCGCCGGCTGCTGCCATGCGCTGCTCTCCGCTTCGTCCTCCGAGGCCATCGTGACCAACGGCGCAGGTGACAGCAATGCGCTCTGCGAGCCGTCGAGAAAAGTGGGACGTGGCGACGACGACGAGGCGGACGAGTGCGACGCCGCGACGCCGCGCAGAGGCGCCAGCGTCAGCAGCTCCGTCGCCCGGCCGCCGCGCACGAACGGACTGCCGCTCGCGCTGCTGGCGTAGCGACTCGTCGCTGCTGCTGCTGCTGCTGTCGGCGGCGGCGACCGAGGTGGCGAACTCTCCGGCTGCCTGCACTCCAACTGCAGCGGTGCGAGGCGGCCTGGTGCGCGAGACCATTCAGTCAGTCAGTCGGTTCGTGTCGGCCGGTTGTCGGTGGATAGCCCGCCGACCGTCGGCCGACGCGCTTCTGCTCGAGCGCGTCAATCGGTCGGAGAAGGCGAGCGACACGTACCGTGCTTGCGCGGAGAGCTCGTCGGGTCCGCGCTGCTGCTGTTGTCGTCGTCGACGTCTGCGAACTCGTCGCAGTCGACGTCGTCGTCGTCGTCGCCGCACGGCACGGCGAAGCGAGCGCCATTGCTGCTCGTGCTGCTGCTACCGATCCGCGGCGACACGCCCACGCGCGGCGAGATGACGCTCTGCTGCTTCTGCAGCGCGTCGAGCGGCACGACGGTGGGCGACGTGGGGCACGCGGCCGCTTTGCCGCCGGCGTCGCATCTGCAGTCGGACGTGTGTGAGTGTGAGAGAGCAACACGAGCAGTACTAGCAGCCAGGAGAGCGAGAGCGCACATGATGCCGTCCGAGAGCGAGCGCTTCATAGCGCGCGGGTCGTTGCTCGCGACGCCCGCGGAGCCGCGGCGGCGCTGGGTCGGCATCGTGGCGGCCGAGTGCTCGAGCTTGCGTTTAGCGCCGCTGTCGCTGCTCGTGGCGGCAAAGAGCTCCATGCGCAAGAGAGCTAGCGACCGGCGGATCTTCGTGGGTGGTGGCTCTTCTCTGACGCGCTTCTCGCGTCCTCCTGAGAACAGCGGCCGAGCTTGAAGCGGCGCGGTTGCTGCTGCTGTTGCTCGAGGTTGCCGCAATGGAGCGAGCGAACGAGCGATGGCGCTCGCGTGAAGGAAGCAGAGGTGGTCGAGTGCTTCTTGCTGAGTGATTGGCACAGCGCAGCACACAGCACAACACACTACTTTTCCATTCTGAAACTCCCCATGGAACTAATGTTCCATAGCTTCTCAACGACTCACACGAACGAAGTCTCCTTCATGACGACGACAGTGGTGGCAACCCGAGCGCCGCGAGCGACGGCGCCGAGAAGAACTTGCCGACGACCTCGAGCAGGAACGCGCTCGAGAACTCGAGGTGGTTGCCCTCGGTCGAGAGAAAGTGGACTCTGCCAGCGCGGTCGAGCGACTGGAGCCCGAACGAGTCCTCGACGTACCACTTCGTCTCGTTGAAGCCGAGCACCCGCTTGTAGGCGTCGCCGTCCGCGTACGCGCCGAACCACTCCGACTCCTTCGGGAACACCTGCGTGTCGCGCTCCGCGCGCACGAGCACGAGGCTCTCGAGCGACTTGAAGTTCGCGCGGTACGTGGCGTTCACCGGGAGCTTCTCGTTGTTCAGGTCCGGCAGGAACTTTGCTGCACAAGTTTGCTTCCGAGGGTCAGCGCTTGCGCGATGGCAACCGGCACGAGATCGACACGCCGAAGCACAGTCGCGCACCGTGAGCCAGGAACTCCTTGATCCGGAGTGGGTCGCGGAAGTAGTTGGCTTGAGCAAGGCGAGCTGTTCATACAACCGCGACGATCAGTTGGCTTCTATATGGGCAACAACGCACGCGTTCACTTACATTGGACTGCGTCCGAGTACACCGCGTCTCCGATGAGCTGCACCAACACGCCGAGTTCCCCCACGACACGTGATCAATCTCGAGTTCATCAGATCGTGGCGCACTCAAGCAAGCAGCTCCGAGCTTCACCTTGTTGATCTCTTTGCAGATGAACTGCGTCGGGGTGCATTGAGGGAGTGCGCCGACGCCAGCGAGCGGCCCGTGGAACGACACGAAGTTGCGCACCGGAGGCTTGTTGTACCGCTGGATGTAGCCTCGGATCAGCAGGTTCCCCTGCCCACGTCGCAATGGATCAGTGGCGGTCTCTTCATGCGAAGCACGAACTCGCAGCACGACGGCACGTGCGAACCTGAGAGAAGCCGAGCGCATTGAAGCCGTTCGCGAGACGTGGGTCCTGCGTCCGACACAAGTGGCGTCGGAGAGCTGCTCCATGTGCTTGCTATTCACATGGCCGCCGCACGCACCTCGGCAACCGTCTTCGCGAACGCCTCGAGTTGCTCGTCCATAGTCTTAAAGAAGCTGTTTCGGATGTCGGCGGACACTGAGTCGCCGATCTGGACGTTCACGGCGTACGTGTCGAGGTGCCTCGCGACCGCCTGCGCGTCTCGTCACCCTAGTGAGTCCACCATCATCCCATTCGTCCCGACACACAGGCGAGCAATCACGCACGTCACGGATGTGCTGCATGCCCGAGTTGCCTGCCGCGTCGCCCATGCCGTGCATGAGCACCACCGGGAGCGTGGCGCTCGCCGGCAGCGGCTCGAAGACATGCGCCTTCCTTTCTGGTGCAGCAGTAGCAGCAGCAGTGGAGAAGGCGGTCGCGAGAGTTGCGACTGACGCGTCAGCTCCGGCGTACGCGCCAGTCATGACGTGCACCATCGCGAGCTGCATCGCGAGCAGCGTCGTCGTGACGACCGCCGCGAGCAGCACCGGCGTGGAGCGCATGCTCGACGTCATGGATCCTGTTGCGAAGAACGAACTTCAAAAAGGAGACTTCCTTCGGTAAGTACGAGTACTCTCTAAGTGCGAATATTGCGTCCGACAAAGTGCGATTTACAGTGGCTGGAAGCGAGCCACACAAACTCAGGACCATCGCCACAAGCAGGCTCAGGGCGACGATGGCGGCGTATGCGCGGACCCAACTGCTGCGCGGCGCGAACGCCGTGACCCGCGGCGGCGCGCGCGGCGCCGGCTGGTACCACCGCTCGCTGGCCAAGATGAACTCGCCTGAGGCGGCGCCCGTGGCCTACGACTTCGCGGTGCCTTCGCCGGCGCAGCCTCGCCCGCGCGCGTTCCTGGACGTGAGCATCGGCGGCGCGCAGGCGGAGCGCATCGTGGTGGAGCTCGCGCGCGACGTGGTGCCGCGCACGGTGGAGAACTTCACGCGCCTGTGCGGCGAGGGCGTGGCGTCGCTCGGCTCGTTCAAGAACTCGCAGATCCACAACGTGACCAAGGGCTCGTACGTGGTCGGCGGCGACTTCGTGCGCGGCGACGGCACGGGCGGCCACGCGGCGCTCGAGCCCGGCCAGCGCTACTTCGACGACGAGAACTTCGCGCTGCAGTTCACGGAGGAGGGCGTGGTCGGCATGGCGAACGCCGGCTCGAACAAGAACGGCTCGCAGTTCTTCATCGCGCTCAAGGCGCTGCCGCACCTGAACGGCCGCAACGTGGCGTTCGGCAAGATCGTGGAGGGCAAGGCCGTGCTCAAGAACATCGAGGGCGTGTACAGTGTCAAGGGCAAGCCGCTCACTCCGGTGGAGATCACAGACTGCGGGCTGCTGTAAGGGGGGCGAGCAGGTGCCAGCGGGTGCGAGGGAAGCAACGAGGCGCCGAGCGAGTGGTGAGAGTGTCGACAACGACGGCGGCGTCTCGTTGAGTGCGAGGGTCGAGACGCTCGCCGGCCGCTCACCAGCAAATAGAGTGTTTCTTCGCCCTTCGAAGCGTGTGTGGCCGTTGTGGGCTCCTGGGCTCCATCCAGAGCGTGGAGCTTTGGTCACAGCAGCACCAGGAGCGAGCAGCTGGAGATCGCAAGTGGCGGTGGCGCTTGTCTCTGGCGCTTCCTCATGCTCGCGTCCCAACAGGTCGTGCGGCACAAGCAGCGGCGACAACAACGACACATGAGCGGCGATCGATCGACTGCGAAGAAGACATATCTACTACAGAATAATGTATGCGAGCGAACTGCGGAGACTGCTGCTGCTGCTGCTGTCCCGAGAGACCTGCGGCGGCTTAGAATTGGCTCTCAGTCACGCCGTGGCCCATCGTGTTCGTGGACGAGAGGCCGCCCGTGACCGTGTTCTGCATCGCGTCGACGTACTCCGTGCCCGACCAGCCCTGGTGCTTGAGCGTCTCGACGCCCTCGTTGCGCTCCGCGCGCTGGATGCCCTCGACGTACGCGAGCATGCCGCGCGTCGCGTAGTCGCGCGCGAAGCGCGTGATGCCGAGCGAGTCGCTGTGGAAGCCCGCGAGCGTGATGAACTGCCAGCAGAAGCCGAGGCGCCCGAGGTCGCTCACGAACGTCCGGATCTCGCTGTCCGACATGCCCGCTGCGTCCCAGTTGAACGACGGCGACAGGTTGTACGCCAGCATCTGGTGCGGCACCGCGGCCTTCACGCCCTCGGCAAACGTGCGCGCGAGCGGCACGCCCGGCAGCGCCGTCTCCATCCAGATGAGGTCCGCGTACTGGCCGTAGGCGCGGCCGCGGGCGATGCAGAACTCCACACCGCCGCGCACGCGGTAGTAGCCCTCTACCGTGCGCGCGCGCTCCCAGCAGAACGTCACGTTCACGCCGAGCTTCTGCGCGAGCGCCTTCATGTCCGGCAGGCTCAGCGCGAGTGCCTGCGCGTTCCAGGTCGCGAGCGCGCGCTCCTTGTCTGGGCGGCTCGAGCTCTGGATCGCCGCGCGCACAGCCTCCGGGTACGTCATCGCCTTCGCTCGCTTGTCCCACGTCGTGTCCGTGCCCTTCTTGCTCGCGTCCGTGAACGTCTCCACGCTCAAGTCCGTCGCGCCGAGGATGAACGGGTGGTCGCGACCGTCGACGTTGTTGTCCAGCAGCGTCGCCGCTTCCGCGTCCGTGCGCGCGACGATCACGAGCGGCGACTTGAGAATGTCGGCCTGAAGGCGCGCCGCGATGAGACGCTGGATGTGCTCCTGCGTCGACACGAGCACCTTGCCGCCCATGTGGCCGCACTTCTTCGTGCCGGGCTTCTGGTCCTCCAGGTGGATGCCGGCGGCGCCGCGCTCGATGAACATCTTGGTGAGCTTCATGACGGCCGTCAGTCCGCCGTGGCCAGTGTCGGCGTCCGCGATGATCGGGCGCAGGAAGTCCGTCGGCGGCGTGCGCGCGCGCTCCTCGGCCGTGAGGCCGCGGCGCGCCTCGTACTGCTTGCGGTCGTGGAAGAGCTGCGCGCGGAAGAGCTGGTCGACCTTGTTCGGCACCGTGTCCATTGGGTAGTCGGCGACGTCCGGGCCGGGCTCGTTCGACGTCGAGGCCGTGGAGGACGACTGCCAGCCGCTCACGTAGACCGTGCTGAGGTGCTTGGCCATCTGCACGACCTGCACCGTGTCGAGCGCACCGAACGTGTGGCTCGTCTCGCCCCGCGCCTGGAGCTCGCGCAGCATCTTGTAGAGCTTGACCGACTGCTGCACGCTGACGTTGTAGGGCACGACGGAGCCCTGGAGCTTGGCGACGGCCTCGGCGCCGTACGGGCGCGTGACGTGCTGGAAGCGCTCGTCGCGCAGGAACGCGTCCACGTCCTTGACGCGCTGCGCGAACGCGCTGTCCTCGGCGGCGCCAGAGTGCTCGCTGATGTGCGACGAGAGCTGGGCGATGCGGCGGTTGGCGCTCATGGCTGTTGGTGGGTGGTGCTGGGGGTGGGAGGGGGCTGCTGCTGCTGGGAGAGGTGTGCGCGGCGCGGAGCAAAACGAGAACTGAAGTTGTCCGGCATGCCGGCGCGCAAGGCGTGCACTGCGCTGCGCAAGCACCAGATGCGCATTTTGGGTCGCCTGGTGCGATTTTGTCGGATTTCGCCTGCTTTCCGTCACGCGATTCGCTGAAATGTGTTTCGGAGCGATAGGATTCGCGGAAAAAGCGCGCTCGCTGGAGCATCGCGGCTCCACGCGGATCCGTCACGAATTTCGTTTGGGGGAAATGCACGTCGGGTTCTCGACCGCACCAGGTGGTTCTTTTTCGGGACGTGGTAACGGCTCCTCCCCACCTCTCAGAACGCGTGCTTGCTGCTGTAGCAGTGATACACAGGTCGGCAAATTCGACTGACTGCTGCCTGCATCTGTCTCAATTGCCAACCATCTCTGGTATACAGAGGTAAACTGTCACGAAGGCAGGCAGTGAAACACTGTCCACGGTACGCGACTGGTTGACGCTTCAGGATCTCCCAATATTGCGCAAATGGCCGTAGTTGAAGCTGAAAAACGGTGTCTATTGCGAAACACGCGGCTCAAGACCAAGGCCATGACACGCCCGCCGTGGAGCTCGCGGTTTGACGTGCCGGCGTCGACATCGACGAGCGACGGCCGCCGCTTGTCCAGAGGATCATTCTCGGACTCGCCGCCTTGCGCGTGCGCGCCTGCCAAATCAAAGCCCCACCACCACCACATACACGACGAACACCGCCCGACCTTGTCGAGTATGCAGTGATCAAAGTTCATACACGATGGCATTGCGTCTCCGAGAAGTGTTCTCGAGGGCCAGCGAAAAAGAGGTGCGCATGCTCTCGCATCTGCTGGAAGCTATCACCACACGGCATCAGCGTCGAGGACGGAAGCGCAATGTGGTTCCTATCACCCGCGATGATCTCGACTCGCCTCCCTCATCCTCGGATGTTTGCTTTCTCCGTGCGCGGCCTCGTCACACTCGTGCCCCCTCCCCGCGCGTCTTAGCTTCCATCCCCTGCTTTGCGGTCACCAAGTTGGTCGTGGGTCGTGTCCTTCGGGGTCGTGCTGGTGGCTTCCACCCACCGCTTCGCGGCCATCGAGCTCGTCGAGAGTCGAGTCCGTCACGATCGTGCTTGTATGTGCAGCTTCCGTGTTCAATCGACTCGGCTGGCTCCAAAAAAGTCAGGTCGTTTTTTCTATTTGTGGCACCGCATACAAATCTTTCCCATATTATCATACTAAAACGTAGTATTCCGTGATACTTTTTGTGGTCGTCCAATTGCTCTCGAGCACACACACGAGCGCGCCGCGCCGCCGCGATCTCGAGGAGCGGGGGCGGAGCCCTTCTGTCCCGGAGAACAGGCCCAGCAGCGGACAGGCGGCTGCGCGCCTGACCGACAAGCCGACCAACAGAGTCCGCACCGCAGCACCGCGCGCGCGGAGGGGGCTTGGGAGCGGGTTCCTCTCGCCATGTCGTACGCGAACCTGTTCTCGATGGAAGTGCATCGCTTGGCGCTGCGCGACACTGTGAACGAGGGCGGCGGCGAGCAGGACGCCTCAACGATAGAAGCCGCGGCGACAGCTCGAGCGACGGACGCGGACGCCATGACAACGGCGCGCGCGACTGGCGGCGGCGGCACCAACGAGCAGCCGGAGCTCAGCGACGTGGTGCGGCTGGGCCCGATGACGCCGCTCAAGAAGCCCGGGAACGGACCGACGCCGGCTGCGTCGCAGCGCGTGCTGCTCGTCACGCGACCGAGCCAGCGGTGCGTGAACTCGTAGCCTTCTCTATAGGATGACCGCGGGGGCTCATGCGCGATGGATCGTTGTGCCGTGGTGGTGGGTACAGCGATATGGAGATCTGGACGCAGCGCGCGGCGAGCAAGATGGTGCGCTCGGCCGGCGGGACGCTCCGCCCGCAGGTCACGAGCGCGCAGAGCAGGCGGTGGGTGCTCGAGTACAAGCCCGTGGTGCACCACTCCGGGTGGCTCATCAAGCGCGGGAACGGCCGACTGCGCGGCTTCAAGCGGCGGCTCTTCTGCATCATCGACAACGAGCTCGTGTTCCACGACTCGCACAGCGCGGTGGAGGTGCGCGGACGCGTTGACCTCGGCAAGAAGAGCACGGTGCAGAGCTTACCGCACAGCGGCTTCAAGCTCTCGCAGGGGTCGCTGCAGATGACGCTCTACGCGGTCGACAAGAGCGACCGCGACACGTGGATCAAGAAGCTCCAGGAGCGCAACGTCGAAGTGCTTCCTCCGTGCACCAAGACGGCGGCGAGGCTAGGCGAGCAGCAGCGCAGTGCAGGGGAGAGCGACCGTGTGTTGTTCGCTGGCTGGCTGCGCAAGCGCGGACAGGTCGTGAAGAGCACGAAGCGGCGCTGGTTCGAGCTCACGGGGACGACGCTGGCGTACTTCACGCAGCCCCAGGGCGGCACGAAGAAAGGCTCGCTCGAGATCCTCGACGCGCAGATCTCGCACATGGACACGCTCAAGTCTGGCGAGCGCCACAGCTTCCAGGTGCGCACAGCGAGCCGCCGACTCGTGCTGCACGCAGACAGCCAGGAGGAGCGATCGCTGTGGGTGGCGTCGCTGGCGTCGGCAGCGGAGGGCTCGATGAGCATCTCGGACTCGTTCTCGACCATGGCGATGTTCTCGGAGACCGAGCGCACGTGCACATGTGAGAACGCCGGCGGAGACAGCGGAGAGGCGCCGCCCGCGTCGCTCTGTCCGCGCTGCAACCTGTCGTTCATCGCGCCGTCCGAGGACGCGCTGGTCGATGTCACGCACGAGGTTCAGCTCATCCTCGCGTCGCCGTACTCGCCGGAAGGGAGCACGAGCGGCGCGTTCATCAAGGACAACGCCGGCAAGCTGGTGGCGAACGCGAAGATCCGCCAGTTCATGTCCGGACTGGCGGACTACATGATCCACACGCGGATGAACGAGCTGCGGCTGCTCGGTGGACACACGGACGTGACCAACTCGGACGACGACGACGAGAGCGTCTCGGAGATGCCGTTCGACGAGGAAGCTGGCGAGTTCATCGAGCGCATCATGGGCATCATCCACGACCAGATCGAGGAGCGCGTGGTGTACCCGCTCTACAAGGCGATCCATGACAACGTCGTGCAGCAGACCCGCGCGGACGCGAAGCTCATCAAGGGAAAGATCGACGTGCTGCGCTCCAAGTCGCAGTCGTTCTTTGGGATCGTCCCCGAGAGCATCTCGCCGACGAACTGGGCGAGTGCGTCGGCGAAGCTCAAGGACGTGGACAAGTTCAGTCTGCCGCACATGAAGCGCGCGCACCTGCTCGCGGCGTGTAAGGAGATCTATGCCGTGTACCACAGCGAGCACCCGAAGAACGCGCCGATGAGCGCCGACGACTTCATCCCGGCGTTCATCTACGTGCTGATCCAGGCGAACCTGGACGACCCCGTGGCGCTGCGCGAGCTGATCACGTTCTTCGACTGTGGGAGCTCGCAGGGCGAGATCGCGTACTTTGTGACGTGCCTCGAGATCGCGCTCGAGTACATCCGGTCGCTGCTGACGGCGTGCACGGTCGTGCTGGACACGTCGCGGCAGCTCGGGATCGAGTTTGCGCGGGACTCGGCGCGCGAGGTCGTGGTCGTGAACCGGCTCGTGGCGGGCGGGCAGGCGGAGAAGAGCCGCGCCGTGGCGGTCGGCGACGTGGTGGTCGCGGTGAACGGCCTCCCGGTCTACGAGATGGAGCTCGAGGAGGTCGTGCGCGTGCTCAAGGGGGTCGAGGGCGACGCGGAGCTCTGCTTCCTGCCGGTCGGCGAGTTCGAGGCGACGTTCGGCTCAGCGCGCCGCAGGGGATCCTCCGACTGAGCTGCGATTGTTCAAGTTCGTGTGGGGGTGTTCGGATCACAGGCAGCGGGTGCTGGTGCTGTCGACAATCAAAGTTACAGAGGTTATCTTTTACTTGGAGTTTGTATGCTATTCGAATGTAGCCATCTGGGTAGAGTCGGCTCCCAGAGAGCCGGCATGCTGGTGCAGCCATCTGCTCGCTCGCGCTCCTCTGCAGACGGAGACTTGGCGGGTGTGGCGCACTCTTCCGCCTGTGCATCTGGGCTCATGCTCGAGGAGAAAGCGTCTACAAGAGAGAGGCTCGAACGAAAGAGAGAGAGAGAGTGCGCGCTCATCGAGAGTCGGCGCGCCACGCCATACCAGGTGCAAGTGAGAGGCAGAGGACGCAGCTGCGAGTGGAGGCGAACGCGCCTTGGTCGCCCATTCTTGAACCTGCACACCCGCGTGCACTCGAAAGATGGCCGCCTCCACCGACGAGAGCTTCCAGCGCGCCAAGAGCTTCTGGCAGACGCGCGACGCGCGCTCGCGCAGCCACGAGAGCATCGCGCTGCAGCCGGCGAAGCGCCGCGTGAGCAACAGCGACCTCGCACTCCCGCCCACCAAGGCGCCCGAGGCCGCCAAGAGCTTCGCCAAGCGCATCGCGCCGTTCTCGAGCGCGAGCGCGGCGCAATCCGCGGTGCCGCCGGCGTTCGCCTCCGTGGTGGTTGCGAGCAAACCCGCGGCGGAACCGGCAGTGACGGACTTTCGGCCGTCGATCGTGCCAGCGAGACCGACAGCGAGCGTCCACTCGCCCACGACGCCGATGACGCCAGCACCGGACCACACGATGCCGCCGCCACCGAGTGTTGAGCCGGTTGTAAAGGCGGTTGCGACTGCGAGCACCAGCGCCAACGCGGCTCCTCCTGCGCCGACGACCGCCAGCAGCGCGGCGACAGTCGTAAACAGCGTGCTGAAGACGCTCGCGGACGCAAAGTCGTCGTCCACCACGCTGCCGAGTCTGCCAGTGCAGCTGCCCGACATGAGCAGCTGGAAGGAGAAGATGAAGAGCTACAAGGCGACGCGCACGCTCTCATTCGCGAACCTCTCGTCGTCCTGGAAGGGCGTGAGCGCGAGCAGCGACGTCAGCGCGTCGCCGGAGAAAGAAACGAGCCCGAACGCCCGCGCGAACGCCAAGCTCAACGTCCACAACCCGAGCAGCGGACGCGTGAAGGCGGCAGGCAGCTCGCTCACGACCGGCAGTCCGTACGGCGAGCTCATCGTCGCGGAGGTCTTGGCAGCAAAAGACCTCTCGGTCGGCGACTTCATCCAGGGCGAGAGCGACCCGTTCGTGGTCGTGCGCTACGACGGCAAGGAGAAGTGCTCGAGCGTGGCGACCGGCACCGTGCAGCCCGTGTACAACGAGCGCTTTGTGTTCTGGGTGCCGTCGTCGCCTGCGATCGACCAGCAGGTCGTGAGCGTCACGGTCATGAACAAGAACAAGGTGATCGCGAACGAACACCTCGGCGAGGTGCACCTCTCGCTCGCGATCCCGATGAACGAGTCGTTCGACGAGTGGTACCCGCTGGTGCGCGAGGACGGCTCGAAGAAGGGCTCCGTGCGCGTCGGCGTGCGCCGCATGGTGCTCACGTCGCCGTCGCTGCTGCTCGCAGCGCAGTCCATGGCCGCGCAGGCGCGCAGTCTGAACGACGCTGACCTGCAGGCGCACGGCGCGACGATCCCGGAGCTCTGGTACGGCTTCGCCGCGGCGCAGTCGCCCGTTGCGGACGACTCGCGGCCCCGGCAAACGGAGCTGCTCGCGAGCAAGCTCAACCACTTCAGCCGGCGCTTCATCGGCATCGAGCTCACGTCGAGCGGAGACGGCAGCAGCTCGCGGCGCGACGTCTTCTAGCAGAAGCGCGGGCAGCACAAACACTATTTACTGTATGGCAGTCGTCCTTATCTACCTCTCTACGCTGCTCGCCTTCCTCCTCGTCAGAAGAGCGCCGGTGACGTCGCCGCGTGTGTCCGCAGCAGCTCGGCGTCCGCGTCGACCATCTCGGCCACGAGCTCCTGGAAGCGCACGCTCGGCTCCCACTGCAGCAGGCGCTTGGCCTTGCTGGCGTCCCCGACGAGCAGCTCGACCTCCGACGGCCGGTAGTACGCCGGGTCGACGCGCACGACCACGCGGCTCGCGTCGCGCGCGTCCACGCCGACCTCCTCGGCGCTGCCGCGCTCGCCCTTCCACTGCACCTTGAGGTCCACGCGCGCGAACGCGAGCTCGACGAACTCGCGCACGCTGTGGCACTCGCCCGTGGCCACGACGAAGTCCTCGGGCGTCCCCTGCTGCAGCATGCGCCACATGCACTCGACGTAGTCGCGCGCGTGGCCCCAGTCGCGGCGCGCGTCGAGGTTGCCCACGTACAGGCACTGCTCGACGCCCGCGCGGATGCGCACGACGGCGCGCGAGATCTTGCGGGTCACGAACGTCGGGCCGCGCCGCGGGCTCTCGTGGTTGAACAGGATGCCGTTCACCGCGAACATGCCGTACGCCTCGCGGTGGTTCACGACGCTCCAGTGCGCGAACTGCTTGGCGACGCCGTAGGGCGAGCGCGGGTAGAACGGTGTGCGCTCGTCCTGCGGCGTCTGCTGCACCTTACCGTAGAGCTCGCTCGTGGACGCCTGGTAGAAGCGCGTGGTGTGCTCGAGCCCGCAGTTGCGCAGGCAGTTGAGCAGCCGCAGCGTGCCGAGCGCGTCCACGTCCGCCGTGTACTCGGCCATCTCGAACGAGACCTTGACGTGCGACATGGCGCCGAGGTTGTACACCTCGTGCGGTCGCACGCGCGCGACGATCTGGCAGAGCGCTGAGGCGTCCGCGAGGTCGCCGTAGTGGAGGAAGAGCCGCACGTCGCTGCCGTGCGGGTCGCGGTACAGGTGCTCGATGCGCGCCGTGTTGAACGCCGACGAGCGCCGGATCACGCCGTGGACCACGTAGCCCTTGGCGAGCAGCAGCTCGGTCAGGTACGACCCGTCCTGGCCCGTGATGCCTGTGATGAGCGCCACGCGCGGCGACGCCGATGCTGTCGCCGTCGCTCGAGCGCTCGCTGCTTGCTTTTCGTGTGCTGGCAGCGCGTCGTTGCTGTTATTCGAGGCGTCGTCATCAGCGATGGTGTCGTTGTTGTTGTTGCTGCTGCTGGTTGTGGCTCTCGTCGAGCTGCTGCTCGTCGCGGCGGCGGCGGAGAGCGTCATGGCCACCAGCGCGCGAATCCGGATCTGCTGGTGGCGGGCGGCATGCGCATTTTCAACTGACCCGGATCCTTCCATACAATACTTGATTTTATCACTAGGAAGCGACATCAGGGGAGCATACAAACTTCAAGACATTTCGGCTTGTGTCGCTTGGCACACGCCGCGACAGCATCAAGTTACTGCGCGAGCAGGAGCGGCTCCAGCGCCGCGAGCACCTCGGCCGCGGACGCGCTCGGCTGCTCCAGCACCATCGTGTGCGACGCGTTCGGCATCGGCTCGCCGACCGCGTAGACGTGCGGCAGCGCGGCCGCCATCTTGTCGAAGTAAGGACGCGCGAAGAGCCGCGAGCGACTGCCGCCCAGCAAGCGGATCGTGCACTGCGCGCGCGCGAGCTCATCCTCGGACAGCAGCAGCGGCGCGCCGCAGTAGAGCGACGCCTCGATGTGCGGGTGACACGCGAGCACGGTCGAGCCGTCGGCCGCCGCCGCGAGCGCACCGTCGAGGTACGCGGCGAGCGACTCGCGGTCGAACGCCGCGAAGTTGCGGAAGCTCTCGAAGTAGCGGACGGCGTCCTCGCGCGTCGACCACTGGCTCTCGCGCTTGAGCGAGATGGAGACGAGGAAGTCGACGGACGCGCTCGCGACAGCGTCCACGACGCCGTAGATCGGCTCGAAGAGGATGAGGCCGTCGAACGTGCCCGGGTGGCTCACCTCGATCTTCCAGAGCGACGCGGCGCCCATCGAGTGCCCCACGCCGATGAGCTTGGAGCGCGGCAGCTTGTTCTCCTCCTCCTTCCGGCGCAGCGCCTGCACCTGAGCCAGCACCGCCGCGGGTCCCCACTCGATCCACACGTTGCCCGTGTGCTCCACGCGCGGCGATCTCGGGTTCTCGAGCAGCAGCTTGGGTGTCACGGACTCGTCGCGGTTCGCGCCGTGCAGCGGGAAGTCGAAGGTCACGAACTCCGCCTGCTGCTGCTTCTGGAGCAGCGGCGACGCCTTCAGCTCGCGGATGATCGGGTCCCAGATCTGCTTGCAGAAGCCGCCGCCGTGCGCGAAGAGCAGTGTCACATTCGGCACCGAGGCGGCAGACGCGAGCTTGGGATTCTGGTTCATGGCGGAAGCTGGCAGGTGAGCTGCAGGCGGCCAGTCGGGGAGTGAGATTCCCACCCCATACGCACGCACGCAAGTGTTCGCTCGAAGAAGATCTGGAGCCGCTCGCTGCCACCACAAGTTCCCCACCCGCCCCTCAAGCGTCCATAGCGAGCGCAGCCTTGGAGCTCAACTACGGTGTACGCAGGTCGTCATCATGCGTCTCGATGATGGTCGAGCAAACTTGAAGTTCGGCGCTGCTTGGAAACCTGGAGGACCTCCACGCCGGGTCCAGATGGCTGGACCCGACGTCGATGTGCCACTCATCAATTCCCCTGACGTCAGCTCACTCGCCGAGATGACCGCGTCTGCAGCAGCAGCGGCGCCGACGTTCCTGTTCGCGCACGGCGGCGGCTTCTGCCGCCAGGTGTGGGACCCGATCATCCGCCACCTGCAGCGCAAGAGCCCGGAGCTCGCGCGCGCCGGCAAGTTCGTCACCTTCGACTTCCCGCTGCACGGCGCCAAGCGCGACAACTCGGTGCAGCCGCACGTGTTCTACGAGGCGCCCGCGTCACCGCGTGTCGTGCACCCGGGCAACGCGTGGCTCGCGATCGGCGCGCAGGAGGCCACGGAGCAGGCGCTGCGGCTGCGGCGCGAGAACAAGGGCGAGCCGCTCATCGGCGTGGGCCACTCGATGGGGGCGGTCTCGCTCTGGCTCACGGAGGTGCGCCATCCCGGCACCTTCGACCAGCTCGTGCTCTTCGAGCCCGTGTACGCGCTCGCAAAGCTGGCCGACTCGACAGCGTCCGACTTCCTCGTCTCCCTTACGCTCCAGCGCGAGTTCGAGTGGCCGACGCGCGAGGACGCCATCCGCCACTTCACCACGCTGCGCAACTTCGCGGCGTGGGACCGCGAGTCACTCGCCGCGTACCTCGAAGGCGCGCTCGTGCAGGAAGAGACAGGCGAGCGTAAGACCGTGCTCGCGTGCCACCCGCACATCGAAGCGGCGATGTACTCGGGTACTCCCATGTTCATGACGGACGAGGAGATCGCGCGGCCCAAGGCCCGCATCAACCTCAACGGCGGCGCGCGCTCGAAGCTCTTCTCCAAGCCCTTCTTCGAGCAGATGGTCGCGAGGCTGCCGGAGGTCTATTCGATCGGCGAGCTCGTTCCGAACGGGTCGCACGCGATGGTGATGGAGGCGCCGGCAATCATCGCGGACCGGATCCTGTCGGCAGTGGAGGCTCACCCCAGGCTCTCGGCTGCGCACAAGCACCCGTCGTCCCACCTGTGAGCGTTGCTTGCATGAAGATGCAGCTTGGTGCTCGCTGGGACAGCGAGCGGCATGTGGAAGTGTGCGATGATACTGTGAACAGTTCATTCGTCTGTGGTTTGTGCTCTACCATGGTGCTCACCTCTCATTCTCGCGGGATCGTTACATGTCTTACAGTCTCGAGCTGCTGACGGCAGCAGCCGCCGCTGCGTACACCGGCAGCTCGGCCAGGTCTTCAAGAATCCCTTGCGCCGCGAGGTCCGGGTTCTCCATCACCATCACGTGCGAGCACTTGGGCATCGCGGCGTGGATCTTGTAGATGTGCGGCGACTGCTGCTGCATGACTTCAAAGTGGTTGGTAGCGTAGAACGGCGAGCGCTCGCCGCCGTGGAAGCTCACGCGGCACTGCGGGAGCGCAGCCTCCTCAGGAGAGAACCACCCAGCGAAGTTGCAGAACGACGCCGCCTCGATGTGCGGGTGACACGCCAGCACGACCGACCCGTCCTGCTCGTCCACGAGCGCTCCTTTCAGGTATGCTTCGAGAGCCTCGTGGTTCCACGACGCGAAGTTCTTGAAGCCCTTGAAGTGCTCCAGCGCTGCCTCGCGCGACGCCCACTGCGCTTCGCGCCGCAGCGTGGCGGTCACGAGGATGTCGACCATGCGGCTCGTAACGTCAGACACGAGGCCGTACATGGGCTCAAACAAAATGAGTCCATCGAAGGTGCCCGGGTGCTTGATCTCGGTCAGCCAGAGCGCGACGGCACCCATCGAGTGGCCGACACCGATCAGTGGCGCTGCCTTGCGCTCTCGCTGGAGGTCGCGCACGACATTCTCGACCTCTTGCGCCGCGGTTGCGACCCAGGCGCTCACGGGATGCGACACCCGTGGCGAGTTCGGCCCCGCGAAGAACACGCGCGGCGCCACCGAGTTGTCGCGCTTCGTGCCGTGGTACGGGAAGTCGAAGCTGCGCGCGTCCGACGGGGCGACCTGCAGCAGCGGCGACGCCAGCACGCGGCGGATGATCGGGTCCCACGCTTCCTTGCAGAGTCCAGCGCCGTGCGCGAAGAGCAGCGTGGGGCGTGCAGCAGCGGCTGCCATCCCGATGTCTGGCGAATTCAAAAGTGAAGTTGCCTTTTTCCAGTTTGACGTGATACGCGTAAAGCCACAAACAATCAAAATGATTGTGGTGTTGATCGCGTGTACAGTATTAGACAGCGACTGGTAAACAAACAGCTGGATGTCTAATGCCGGCTTTAGGTGAAGCAACCACAAAATGTGTAGTTTTAAGAGATCATTTTGGAATAGTGACGTGGCACTCTCTGGTCGTCACAACACAGTTCGAGTACTTGAACAGCAGCAGGATGTGGACCGACAAGCACCGTGTGGCGCGCGATCGGCGCCACCCCCACCCCCACCACTCCGGCGGCGCCAGCAGCAGTCCTTGGCGACTCGTGCTCGGCGCGATCGCGCTGCTCTACTTGCTCTTCCTCGTGCGCGTGAGCCTCTGGGCAGATCCCGCGCCGCAAGCGAATGCGATCGGCGGCGGGGGCGGCGGCCGCGCGAAAGAGCCGGCGGTCGTGCGCGACTTGCAGAACGGAGGGTTTGTGCCAGTGGCGACCACGTCACCGCCGGTCCCGAAGCTGCGTGCCGCGCCGGAGCTGCCAATCCCAGCGGTGACAGAGGCCGCGACGACGTCCCCGCCGCCAGCTGCGACGACCTCCGCGCCGACACCAGCGCCCGTCACACCGAAGAAGGCGACGCCGGAGAGCGCGCGCCAGGTGCCGACGCAGGAGAGGCAGCAACCACAGGCGGAGACGAGCAGCCAGCCTGGCGCGGTCGACGCGCTCGCCCCCACAGAACCGGCGAAGTTCACGCACGCCGTCGAGGAGGAGAAGGCAGCGCACGACCACGAGGCCGAGGACGACGGCGCCGACCACGAAGCGCCGATCCACCTCGCGGTGGCGACGACCAAGCCTCCCAGCGAGCTCTCGCTGGCACCCACCGGCGCGACGTTCGCGAGCCGCCACGACATCATCTCGGGCTATGAGCAGACGAAGGAGTACCTGCAGAACTACAAGCGTGCGCCGGCGGCGCCCGAGACCGAGGGGCTCTTCCTCTTCTTCACGTGCAGCGACGACGACGGCAACGAGCACGACTGGTCCACGATTTGCACGGAGGCGCGCAAGAAGGTGTACGAGGTGTTCGCCAAGTCCCCCGCGGGCAATCGGCTGCTGACCATCCGCGCGGGCTCGGAGGAGTTCTGGGAGTACCGGAACGACTTCTCGAACGACCGCGACCTGCGCGTCAAGTCCGTGCCGTGCGTGATGAAGTGGGAGGGGCGGCGCGGGGAGACGTGGGGTATGATGATCGGCGCCTCGCTGCTCTACGAGCCCTTCCTGCGGTACCTTTTCAAGAACGCGGACAAGCCGGACCAGTACATCGCGCCGGACGCCGTGCACAAGAAGCACATTATCACGCTCTCGAGCCGCGCCGAGTACGACGCGTACATGAGCGCGTACCGGCGCGAGGCGACGCGCGCGCCGCTCTACCTGCTCTTCGTGTCCGGCCGCATCGAGGACAACAACCGGCCGTGGTGCCCGTACTGCCGCTTCTCGGAGATCCCGGCCGAGTACTCGTTCTACGCGTTCGCGCCGGCCGGCGCGCGCCTCGTGCGGATAGAGGTGACCAAGACGTACAAGGAGTGGAAGCAGCCGAACGAGTTCAACACGGACCCGGTGCTGTCGCTGCGCGGCGTGCCGGCGCTCTTCCGCATCCTGCCGGCCGCCAGCTCGGACGACGTGACGTTCCAGCGCGTGGTCGAGCGCTTCGACCTCCTCGAGACCTGGCGCGGCATCTACGAAGGCTCGCTGTAGGCTCAGGAAGTCTCGGAAGTCTCGTGAAGTCGCAGGAAGCGGACTCGTCAGTAGCGACTTCCGTGGCAATAGATGTGGTTGTCCAGAGTCACTTTCTCCAGTTGGTTGGTTGGTCGGGCGGCCGGAGTCGCTGTCACGCACAGCGCAGCAAGTGCCTGACACGATGACAAGCATGACAAGCATGACAGCTTGAAGAGCATTCCCTCGTTTTTAGCACTATCCGACGCCACCGCCAGTCATTTTCGCCGCCGCAAGAATGCACCGCCGCGTGCTCGTGCGCGCGCTGCAGCTGGCGCCGCCGCCTTCGAGCGCGTCTGCGTCCGCTGCACTCGCGCCGCACGCGCGCGTCTTCGCTCTTCAGACGCGCTTCCTGGCGCAGCGCCGCGACCGGCAGACTCCGAACCAGCAGCAGCAGCAGCCGCATACGCATCGACCGGCAGCACCGGCGACGCGACCCGCAGCGCCAGCGACTGGCGACTGGAAAGCGTCGTTGGCCGCGTTCGAGCGCCAGCTGAGCGCCGACACAACGCCAGATGCGGTGCTGGAAGTCGTGGCGCTGTGCGCCGAGAACGGACGGCACCGCGAGGCGCAGGAGGTCGTGCGGCGCGCGCAGCAGCTCGGCGTCGCGGTGCCGCTGCGCGCGCACGCGCTGCTCTGCTCCGTCGTTGCCAACAAGCGCGGCGGGGACCGCGCACTCGACATGCTCGACGCGCTGCAGCGCGAGCGCGGCGCCACGGTCGGCGTCGAGGTGTACGACCCGCTGCTCTCGGTGCTCAAGGCGCAGGGCGACTGGCGCGCCGCGCACCGCGCGATCCAGCAGATGCACGCGCTCGAGCTGCAGCCGCCGCTGCGCGCGTTCCGCGTGCTCCTGCTCGCGGCCGCCAAGGCGCGCCAGAAAGACACGGTGCTGGCCACGGCCGCGTTCGTCGAGTCGCAGTTCGGCGACGTGCGGCGCGACGTCGTGACGCTCACGGCGATCTGCCAGGCGCTCGTGGCCGTGGGCGAGGCGCGGCGCGTGCTCGAGATCCACGGCGCGAGCGACCGCGCGTGGCTGCAGGCGCACGGCAACACGCTGCTCTTCAACAACTTCCTGCTCGCGGCGCTGCAGCACGACCGCGTGCTCGACCGCGCCATGGCGATCCTGGCGCAGATGCAGCAGTCGGCGCGCGGCCGCCCGGACGCCTTCGCGTACACGACGTGCATGGTCGCGCTGGAGAAGCGCGGTGAGTGGGACCGCGCGCTCGCGCTCTTCAACGACATGCAGGAGGTCGACGCGCGCCGCGCCGCCGACGCCGCGCCCGTGGTGAGTGCGCTCACGTGCGCAGTCGTGATCCGAGCGCTGCACCATGGAAGCGCTGGCGACGGCGGTGGTGACGACGCCAACGACACGGCGGACGACGCAGAGGAGGAGGAGAGCCCCAGGCGACGAGGACCTTCGACCCGCAGCCGGACGGTCAAGCGGGACCTCAACATCGTGCTGAAGAAGCTCGCGCACGTGGACGTCTCGCACCTCGGGCACGCGTCCACGCTCGTCGACACGCTGGACGAGTTCCGGCTGTACACGGCGGCGCGCGAGGTGTTTGCGCGCATGATGCGCGAGCGCGTGGTCGACGAGGCCGCGTGGCTGCGCCAGGACGGGTACGAGGTCGACCTGCACACGTTCTCGCTCGGCGTCGCCAAGTGCGCGACCGTGCACGCGTTCGAGGCGTTCAAGCGGCGCCACGAGCACCACGTGCGGACGCGCAACGACCAGGCGCAAGACCTGCGCATCGTCACGGGCGTCGGGCGCCACAGCAAGGAGTTCATGCGGCCGCGGATCCGCGACGAGGTGCTGCGCATGTTCGCGCAGTCGTTCCGCCCGCCGCTCTGGCCGGCGACGCACCCGACCAACCCGGGCGTGATCGTCGTGCGCAGCAAGACGCTGCGCAGCTGGGTGCGCAAGGACGGCGTCGTGCGCTACTTCTGAGCTTCTGGGCTTCTAGGCCTCTGGGCTCTGCTGAACGCCGCGGTGCTTCCGGGTGGCTCTCGTTTACATCTGTGTACAGCACGCGCAACATCGTCGCCGCCTTCTCCCTCGCTCTCGCTCTCGTTCCCTTGAGGCAGCCGCGTGCGTCACTCGCCTTCGTAGAAGCGCTGGAGGTCCTCGTACGCGTCGAACTCGGGCAGGTACTCGGTGACGTGCGGCGCGTTCATGTCTGCGTGCTTGGTGAGGCGGCCGAGGTACGGCACGCCGCGCACCGGCGCGATGTGGTCGCGGAACTCGGCGCTCTTGAACGGGTTCTTCTTCTTCTTCCACTGCTTGTACGACTCGGCGACGACCGCGCGGATGAGCACGGCGTTCGCCGGCGCCGTCGTGTTGAAGTAGTGCATCACGGCCACGTCCGCGCGGTCGCAGTACGGGCACCAGAGGCGGCCGTTGAACGCGTGGAAGCCCGAGACGAAGAAGATGAAGAGCGGCCGCGCGTCCGTGTCGAACGCGTCGACGTACGCGACGATCTCGCTCGGCGTCGAGAAGGTCACGACCTCGTTGCCCCGGTGTTTGGGGCCGGACGCCCGCGGCGGCGCGCGGAACACGAACTCGAGCAGCTCCTTGTTCGCGCAGCCGCGCACGTTGAGCATCGTGGACGAGTTCCCGCGGCCGTCGTAGCGCATGAGCGTCGGGATGTAGTCGATGTAGAAGAGCTGGTTCTGCCGAAAGTCGTTGTTGTCGTCCGCCCAGTCGGCCTCCGGGCCCACGCGGATCTCCACGAGCCGCGAGCCGCGCGGCGCGCGCGCGAACGCCGCGTCGATCGGCCGCTTGGCGCGCTCGCAGTCGGCGCACCAGTACGTGCCGTTCGCGTCCGCGTCGCTCATGAAGAGGATGTAGAGCGGGCCCTGCGTCTCCACGTCGTACGCGCTCACGAACTTGAAGCCCTCGTCGAAGCCCTGCAGCACGTGCCGCGTCTTGCCGAGCAGCCGGTTGCGCACAGACGCCGTCAAGCCCGCGACGCCCCCGGTGGCCACCGCCGAGTCCGCGCTCGACGCCGCGAACTGCGCCATGTACACGACGGAGAACGCGACGGTCGTGGCCAGCGCCAGCTGCATGAAGCGCACGGGGCTGAGCTGCCAGCCGCCGCCCCCGGGCGCCACCGCCGCTGGTGCCTTTCCCGCCGCCAGTGCCATCGCTCCCCACGAAGAGCTCAAGGATGAGTGTGACGTGCTGAACAATGATGTGTTGAACACAGTATGGTGTCGTCATAAGTACGAATTGGCACCAATACTCGATGTCTCTCCAGCTGTGTTCAACGAAGTCTGCACCTCGGTACTTCCTAAATGTTGACGACGATCTGGATGGCGACGACCACGGTCGCGAAGAGAAACGCGCTCCCGATGAGCCAAAAGTTCTCCGACTCGCGCACTTCCAACGGTGTGCGGTCGAAGCATCCGCGCAGTTCCCCGCCGCCGTGCTGCTCCTGCTGCCGCTGCAGGAGCCGCTGCTGGTGCTCGACGAGCAGCACGAACTGGTGCACGATCGCCGGCAGGTAGCACACGAACCAGTGAGCCCACACGCGCAGGAACCACGAGTTGAGCACGTCGACGAGCCCCGCGAGCACCACGCAGCGCCGACGCAGCGGATCCAACTCTCTGCGCGCGCGTTTCACGCGCCGCGTCTGCCACGAGAACGCCCCCGGCACGCCGAACCACGTGCATGTGCACGTGAAGATGAACTTGAGCGCGCACACGTGCAAGAAGCCCGTCTCGGGCGTCACCTGCGAGAAGATGAACATGAGCATGTACGGCCAGATGCCGAAGTCGTACAGGTAGTCGATCAGCATCCGCCGGCGTCCGAGCAGGCGGTGTTCCTGCTGCACGCGCTCCTTCTCCTCCGCGGAGCTCTTCGCGGCTGCTCCGTGCTGGTGCTGCTGGGGGTTGTGGTGGAACGGGGTCGTCCGGTTCTCGTTCTTGGCCGCCGACTGCTTGTCTGACGTTCCATCCGTGCCGTTACCCCCGAAGCCATCGCCCGAAGCCGTCAGCGACATCGGCGGCGGCAGCAGGTTGCAGCGCTGGTCGTCGAACCACTTCTCCATCAGCGGTCCGAGCCACGAGTAGAAGTGCGTCGGGTCGTGCTGGATGCGCTGCAGGTGCTCGTTGTCCGTGCTCCCGTCGCGCTGCGCCTGCTCGATCTTCTCGGCTTCTTTCCGCACGAGGTAGAGCAGGATGCCCGCCACTTTCTTGATGCCAAAGTTGAGCAGCGACCGCGGGATCGGACACTTGGGGTCGATGTTGGCGACGATGCACACGCGCGCTTTCGTGCGCGTGATCGGCTCGATGAGCGCGCGGAAGCCGCGCATCTCCATGCGGTCGGCGTTCCAGCCCCGCGCTTTCGGCACCTGCACCGACGCAGACAGTGACGACTCGTCGACGGTCTTGCCGAGGAGCAGGATCGCGCGGCTCTCGTAGCACGCGTTGATGCCGAACGCCTTGATGACGGCGTCTCGCTGGAGAAGTGGGAACGCCACGCTCATGTACGCTGCGACGTCAACGCGGCCGTTTTGCTGCAGCAGCAGCGAGCGGTTGCAGAACGGCACCCAGACGTTGTACATGTCCGTCTCGCGGATCACCGCGATCGTGTGGAAGATGTCGACGCCTTCGATCAGCCCGTCCAGCTTGAGCCACACCGTGCCGTCCTCTCCCGGCTTCCAGTGCGTTGTGACGCCCACGTACGTCTGACCGAACTGCCAGTCGGTGCCCTCTTCACAGTTGAACTCGCGCAGCGCTTGCATCCCCTGCTGACTGCGCTCCTTGATGCGCGTCAGGAACTCGTGCTCCTCGTGCATCGCCGTCAAGATGGTCTTCGCAGACACGGTCGCGTCCGGGTCGCCGCAACTGCCGCCGTCTTGCATCAGGTACGTCTCCAGCTTTCGGATCAGCAGCGCCGCCGAGAAGATGCGTTCGTCTGCCTTGAGCAAGTGCACGTGCTCCCACGCCCACGCAAGGTTCTTCGACGTGATCGCCACTGCCGAGTAGTCCGACAGGCACGCGCCGGGAGAGTGTTCGCCCCACGTGATCTCTGGTAGATGGCTCTCTCGCTTCGCGACCGTCTTCGTCGCAGTGCCTGGGTGCTGGTTGCCACCTTTGTCAGCTTGTTGCAGCTGCTCATCCATGGGCTGTGGAACAGACTGCTGCCGAGCTGAACTCGCATACGGGCTGGAGCTTGCGCTACTGCTCGCTGTTCCTGGATCGTCGAAAGACGAACTGCGCCACTTGAACACCCCGGAGAGGCGCTTCGAGAGAGCTGAGCGCGTCGCCTGCTGCGCCAAGCGGTCGCTCTCCACTGCGAGAGCCGCCTTGAACGTCACGATGCGGGGTTCGTTGTTGCGACGCAGCAGGTGCGCGATCTCGGCGAACGTCAGGTCGAGGACGAAGCAGTCGTCGATCTCGTATACCAAGAACCCTTCCGGCACGACGACCATCGCATCGCGATCGCGCGAAGATGCGCCTCCAAGCGCGCGCGTTCGTCGCTTCGAGTACGCGGGAGCGAGAAAGTCAGCCTTGAGCACCGCGCTCAACGACGCGTCTTCGTTCAGCGGCCGCAGCGCGCACACGAGATCGTGTTCGTCTCGCGCGACGAGACACTTGAGAACGTTCGTCGGCTCTTTGAATCGACGGTAGGTCTTCGAGTTCTCCTTGTCCGGCAGCGTGAACCCGAGCGAGAGCGGCCGCGCCGACGTCTTGATCTCGTGCATGATCTCGTTGAAGCTCATCGCCGCGACCGAGTTGCCGTTCACGGACGTCACGAGCAGACCCGGCTCGATGCACACGCTCGCCTTCGCCGCCTCGCTCTCCTTCTCGCAGTACGCGACGAGCACCTTGTTCGAGTACAGGTCGGTCTCCAGGTGCAGCCCGATCTTCTGCTTGTGGAACTCAAGCACGAAGTCGTCGCCGCGAAGCTCTTGGTCGCTGAAGATCGAGGACGGCGAGTGCATCGACGACGCCAGCGACGGCGACGAGAGCAGCGAGCCCGTCGACGACGTCTTCTTCAGCACCGTCTTGCTGTTCGTCACATCGCGCATCGCTTTCGGCTTCAGCAGTGCGCGCAGGCGGAGGCTCCTGCTGCTGCTACCGCTGACCGAGTCCTCATCGAGCGCGTCGTCCGACTGATCCGAGTGCTTGCCTCTCCTGCGGCGCGCCAAGCCTCGGCGCTTGGAGAGCGCGCTCGTCGTCGACCGCCCGCTCTCACTCCCCCTCGACGACGCGTCCGACACGGACGCCGCCTGACTCGCGTGGGGATGGTGCGCCAAGCCATTGGTGTTCGCTGCTGGCTCGCTCCTCTTGCGCACAACCTGCGACGGGATGGAGTCGACGCCACTGTCGCTCAGCGTCTTGGTGTAGTTGGCGTAGTTCGCGCACGCCGCGCGCAGGTCGTGCATGAACGACGGCACATTCGCCGCGAGCAGGAGGCCGATGACGTAGTTGGGGATGCTGAAGTCCGTGTCGTCCTCGTACTCGACGTACACGTCGCAGCTGCTCGTCCCCGTCGAGCGGATGCACAGCCGCAGCGCGTACGTCTCGACGCGCTCGAGCCCGTTGCACTGCGGCGCGCTGCCGTGGTGCATCGCCTGGCACACGACCACGAACGAGTGGTGCGCCGCGAAGAACCGCGTGCGGCGGTGGTACACGTAGTCGCGGTGCGCGAAGGGCCAGCTGAGGCGCTGCGCGCAGTACATGACGTCGCCGTCCTTGCGGCGCTCGACCACGAAGAGCTGGCGCACGTTGCGCGCGTCCCATTCGAGCCGGTAGCGCGCGTCGAAGAGCGCGTTGAAGACCGTGTCAGCGGCGTACGGCAGCCACGTCTTGGCGTAGTACACGGGGAGCGTCGACTGCTGCGGCGGCGGGCGGAAGATCTCGAGGTCTTTCTCCGCGTACACGGGCTCGCCGAGGTTCGCCCAGCGTGCGTGCTCGCTCATCTCGACCGCGTCTGCCGGCACGTCGCCCAGGTCAGTTTTACCAGCGCATATACACACACAGCGTCCGAGCCGCGCTCGCCAACTCAGCAGGTCTTTTCTACTGCAGTGCAGCTGCAAAACGCACCCTGGAGCTCCTGGTCGCTCACGTGCGGGTCCGACGTGCGGTGCAGCAGCGGCGGCGGCGTCGACCTCCGCTGCGACGGCTGCGGCTGCTGCGATCGCGACTGCAGGCCAGCAGCCACGGGGCTGAGCGTGAAGGAACTCATGTGCTGCTGGCGCCACGCGGCCGCCTCCGCGTCCTTGAGCGCGCCGGGTGTCGTCGTCGTCGAAGGAACTGTGAGCCGAGCGCCAGGCCACGAGCTCTGGCAAAGAGACGCTTTGCTATTATTAGTTTCGGGGTATTTTTAGACTGGAGGTCGCGACCCTTTGCGAAGAGCTACGCTAACGTCGAGACGTTGAGCATGAGCAGGTCACGTACCGAGAGCGTGTCCGGGTACACGAGGCGCGCCATCTGCTGCACGCGCGCGCCGCCCTCGACGTCGTACACGTACACGTGGCGGTAACGGAAGCGCAGCAGCTTGATGAGCGCCACGGCGGGCACGTCCTCCGTGGCCACGAGCAGCTGCCCGCTCGCCACCACGAAGCCGTTGCTGTACACGCCGTCGGCCGACACGAAGCGCAGGCCCTTGATCGTGCGCACGTTGTCGTACTCGCAGCGCAGCCCAAACTGGTGCGCGAGCTGCACGCCCGTCGCCGCCTCGAAGCGCGTCAAGCCCGTTGCGGGTGGCGACAGCGACGCGGTCGACAGCACGTTCATCAGGCTCGACGTCGACCCGCCGCCGCTGTCGCTGCCGTCGAGCGGCGACACGCTCATCGCGCGCTGGTGGGGAGCAAGTCGCCGCCGCAGCTTCATCGCCGCCACGAGTGCGAGCACGAGCCCGAGCGACAGGAGCAGTGGCGAGAGCACAGCGAGCGTGAACCTCAGCTCGCTCGGGCCGAGCGCGTGCACGTTCCAGAGTCGCATGGGCGTGACCTTCGCCACCTCGGCCTCGGTCTCCACGACGCCCATCTGGTAGTCGCGTAGCGTCTTGTCGGTCAAGATCGCCACGAGGCGCGGGAAGCGCGCGATGATCGCGGGCGAGAGCCGAAACGCCGCGAAGAACAGGACGAGCGTGAACGCCGGGTCGATGCGCTCCTGCGCGGCCTTCGCCACGAGGTCCACGGTCGCGAGGTACACGACCATGAGGTCCGCCTGCACGATGCCGATCTCGACGTGCAGCTCCTCGACCTGCGAGATCTTGTTCCCGACAAGGTACAGGTACTCGCTCAGGGCCCAGCACTCGTTCAGGTACCACGACACGACGACCAAGCACGCGCGGAGCTGCAGCCGCTTGGAGATGTACATGAAGGCGTCGCCGATCCAGATCGTGCCCTTCTGCCAGTTGCGGTAGACGACGAGCAGCAGGATGAGCAGTTGCAGGATCACGTCGAGCCCGAGCAGCGCGTGGATCAGGTGTACCCACGCCCACGAGTCGGTCAACACCGTTCGGCCGATCCAGTTCATGTACGCGACTGTGGAGAGCGCGTCAGGCGAGAGGCCCCAGTGCTCGTTCTTGATGTTCGCGTGCTGCGCCTCCTTGTGCAGGAAGAAGCCCGTCCGACTCGCGGTCAGGAGCGTCCGGGCCACTTCGGTCGTGCTGTCGGTCGGCACGCTGCGCAGCTTCCAGAACGAATCGCGGGTCGTGTCCACGTACTCGTAGACCTCGAAGCGGAGCTTCTCGTACGGGTACCCGAGCGCGAGCGCGAAGTGGTGCGTCACTGGCAGTTTGAGGCTGTGGAGACACGCGACGGTCGCGACTCCCACGGAGCCCTTCTCGTCGCGAGACTCGATCGTGTAGCCTTGGTTCGAGAACGAGAGCGTGAGCATCTTGACGCGGTCGTCGCCATGCAGGTCTGGCTGCGGCTGCTTGTTGCGCACGAGGAAGAACGCCTTGACGGTCGACGTGTCCTCGAGCTCTCGCGCCTGGCTCGTGCAGTCCACGACCGGCACGATGAGCTCGCTCTGCGTCTCACTGAGGAACGTGAGGTTGTGCGCAGTGTCTCGCACGAGAGTGTAGTACAGCGAGCGCAAGAACCCGTTCCCGTAGACGTTGTCGGCGGCGTTCACTGCTGCGCAGCCCGTGAACGAGGAGAAGAGGTGGTGGCCGTTGATGCGGTCGACGTAGAGCGTGTCGGAGCGCGGGGTGTCCCGAAAGTCGAGGAGCTGCATGAGCGGACTCGCTGCGACGGTAGTGGTGCCGACGAGCTCCGCCACGAGCAGCGTCGAGTAACTGGCGAAGTTCATCAGTGGCGTCTGGCCCGACCGCATGACCTCGAAGCCGTCGACTGACCCCTGTAGCGTCGTGACGCAGTAGAGGATCGCAGCGCCGCCGATGAGCATGCGGTGCAGCAAGTGGACCACTTGAGAGAGTGGCAACTTTTGGTTCTGCTTGGTGCCGGAGCGTCGAAGTGGTGCGATGGGTGCGCCGTTCCCCGCCCCCCTGGGGCTCCTGAACTCGGAGCGGCGGGTCGACACCACCGATTTGAGGCTCGTCGCGGACGTCGCCTTGCGGACCGCGACGCGCTTCACCGGGGCGACGCGCGGCATCGCTCGTCTTGCACCAAGTGGTCTGCAGAGAATGATGCGAGAGCAAGACCTCTTGAGCTATTCTTATTCGGTTCCCTGTCGTCCTCTGTGTTTCTGTGTGGACCAGGCGGTCTCGACGCACCAACCTGCTCGACTCTGGAGCTCGGATCCTGTTCGACGGGAGGTGCCAGGAGGTGGTGCAGGTGCAGCATGTTTGTATGACAAAGGAGTGGCCAGTGGCTTCATTTCCAGAAGAACGAAAGAAGCCTCAAATCATGGCGACCACCGCCGCTCCCCTCGACCGAGCGAACGCAGGCGGAGACACGCCCCTCGCCGCAGCGTGCAGACGCGGCCGAGCGGCCGAAGTGCGCGAGCTGCTGGAGCGCGGAGCGCGCGTGGACGCAACGATGGGACGCGGCATCACTGCTCTCCACGTCGCCGCGCAAACCGGCCGCGCGGACATCGTGGAGCTGCTGCTGGAGCACCAGGCGCATGCCGACGCGGCGCCCGCGGATGGATGGACGCCACTCTTTGTAGCCGCGATCAAGGGCCACAAGGCTGTCGTTAACGTGCTGCTGGCGCACGGGGCGGACATCGATGCGGCGAATGGGAATGGCTTTACGCCGCTGCGCTTTGCCGCGCAGTCGGGGAGTGTGCGCACCGTGAAGCTCTTGCTCTCGCGACGCGCGAGAATCGACGCAGTGAACTCAACCGGGACGACGTCGCTGTTCGTCGCCGCCCAGCAAGGCCACGCGGACATCGTGAAGCTGCTGCTGACGCACCGCGCGAGCGTGGACACGGCGAATGCAAATGGATGGACGCCGCTCTTCGTCGCGACCTACAAAGCGCATGTGAAGATCGTCGAGCTACTGCTACTGCACGGAGCGAACGTCAACGCCGCAAATGTGGGCGGGTTCACCCCGCTGCACATCGCAGCGAAGGCTGATCGCCCGGACATTGTGAAGCTCTTGCTGTCCTATCGCCCCGGAGTCGACATGGTGAACGCGAAAGGCTGGACTGCGCTGTACATTGCAGCACACAAAGGGCTCAAGGATGTCGTCACGGTCTTGCTCGCGCATCAAGCAAACGTCGACGCGACTGACAAGAACGGAGTGACACCGCTACATTGTGCCGCCCAACAAGGTCATGTGGTCGTCACGGGACTTCTCCTGGGACATCGGGCGAAGATCGACTCTGTGACGGCGAATGGAGAAACGCCGCTATTCACTGCAGCTCAGTCAGGACGCGCGGACGTCGTAAAGCTGTTGCTGTCTCGCCGAGCGAATGCTGATGCAGGGAATGTGTACGGAATCACGCCGCTGTACATCGCCTCCACGACCGGCCACGCTGATGTTGTCCAGGTTCTGCTGGCTCGCGGCGTGAGTGTCGACGCTGCAGATTTGAGCGGAGTGACTCCACTGAGTGTTGCAGCACAAGCCGGGGAAACGAGTATCGTGCGGCTACTGCTTCAGTATCAAGCAAGCGTCAACACGAAGGATACGGCCGGCGCTTCTCCGTTGTATGTCGCTGCTAAGAACGGCCACACCTCCGTCGTGGCGCTGCTCTTAGCAAGCGAAGCGATGATCGATGCGGAGACCATGAACAACGCAACCGCGCTGTACATCTCGGCGAATAATGGCCACACAGATGTCGTCGAGACGCTCTTGGTGAACGGCGCGAACGTCGATTCGGTGATTGATACTGGGAACTCTCCACTGCACGCTGCTTCTCAAGCCGGCCACAAGCATATCGTGAAGCGGCTGCTATCTCGCGATGCTCGCATCGACTTGAGAAACCTGAACGACTTCACGCCGCTGTTCTCTGCTGTCCAAAATGGTCATGCGGAGATCGTGGAGTTGCTGTTGGCGCATGGAGCGAACGTCGATGCCACAACTGCGATCGGAGTGACGCCGTTGTTCGTTGCCGCTCAATGCGGACACGCTGAAGTCGTGAATGTGCTGCTGTCACACCGCGCACGTGTCGACTTGGCAAGTGAAGATGGATGGACGCCGCTGTATGCCGCGGCAGTGAATGACTCCAAGGACATCGTCGCGCTGTTGCTGTTGCACGAAGCCACCGTCGATGCTGAGACGAAGGATGGACTGAACGCGCTGTTCGTCGCCGCGCGGAGCGGCAGCGCGGACATCGTTGATTTACTTTTGACGCACGGGGCGAACATCGACGCAATGAGCTTGGATAGCTGGACTCCCATCTACTTTGCTGCATTCTACGGCCACACGAACGTCGTGAAGTTGCTGGTGTCGCGTGGAGCCAATGTTGACGAGGCCGATGCGGATGGAGCGACCCCACTATACATCTCGTCGCAAAACGGCCAGAACGACATTGTGGAGGTGCTGCTGAAGCACCATGCCGACGTCGACGCGATGACGGTGGGAGAGGTAACTCCACTGCACGTCGCTTCACAGAACGGCCACGATGCGATCGTACATATGCTGCTGGAATTCAACGCGAGTATCGATGCAGCGGCATGGGACGGATCGACGCCTTTGCTCAGTGCTGCAAAGTTCGGTCACACTGATGTCGTCGAGATACTACTGAAAAGGCAAGCGAACACCGAGGCGAGCACAATGAGCGGGTACACCCCACTGTTTGCAGCTGCAGCAACCGGTCACGTGGAGATCGCGCGAGCATTGCTGTCGAACGAAGCGGACGCTGACGCGGCAACGGCCCTGGGGTTAACGCCGCTGTTCATCGCCGTATTACACAACAGCAAAGACGTCGCAGCTTTGCTGCTCGAGAAAGGAAGTAGCTGTGACGCAGAGCTGCTTGACGGGTCGACACCGCTCCACTTCGCCTGCCTACATGGCTACACAGACATCGTGGAGCTGCTACTGGCGCACGGTGCGGCCGTCAACGAGGCTAACGACCATGGAGTTACACCACTCCACGCAGCTGCAGCGTGTGGTATGCTGGAAGTTCTTCGGGTGCTCGTCACTGCCGCCGTCGGGTCATCGCCAATGTCACCAGGCATCTCTCGACCGTTCGGCGATTCCGAGTGTGCAGACGAATGTAGCTTGACCCTGTCGACTCAAGCGGACAGAGTCCCATCTGCCGACTCCACGGCCACGTCACTACGTGCTGGCAGCGAGTGGTTGGACGTTGCTGACGGCAACGGAAACACCCCCGCTCTCGCCGCTGCGAGAACCGGTCACTTCGATGCGGTCCGATTTCTCCTGCGAGCCGGAGCTTGCGCGCATGCTCGCAGCACTGTGGACGGCGAGACCGTGCTGATATCTGCTGGGCGGCAAGGCAATATGGGTGCCGTGTCGGCTTTACTCGAAGATGGATACCTGTCGATCGTTGGCGTCGAGAGTGCATCCACCGGCGGTCCGGACGCTGTTGCGGGTGTCGCATCCAGCAACGCCAGTGGCAGTAGCAACAGCGATGGACAACACAGTTCGCTTTTCGCAGTGACGTTGAAGACGCTGAGCGAGTTTGGATCCGAGACGCACGAGTTCTGCGGGATGTGGACGCGAGTGGTGGATCGATTGACAAAGCTGCACACGCACATCGGTGTGTCGCATGACCCGTCGCGCGAGAGCACCTTCCAGCTCGCGATGGTCGTGTTTCACTTGGTCCAGCTCAAGACATTGTGCTCATCCAAGAGCATGCTCGTTCGCCTGGTTTCGAGCTCTTCGATCACGAGCCAGCTTCGCGATATTCACACAGAGCTCGGGTTCCTGGAGCGGACGGCTGGTGAAGGATCATCTACCGTTGACCGTGTTGAGCAAGAAGATCGAGACTGGGACGCCGAGTGTTCTCGTGATGAGTTGGTGTTGTTGGAGAACTTCCACCAGCAAGTTCACGAGTGGACGCCACCCACGATCTTGAGCGGCGACAGCACAAATACCAGCAGAACCACACGCGCGAACACGACCGCAGTCAACAAGAACTCGCACGGCGACAGTCTTGGGCAAGACGTGCTCTTGCTCCGGCACTTCGTCAAGGTACAGGGCGAAACCTGCAGCCCCGGGCTGCAGCATCTCCTGAACGAGTTGCTCCACAAGGTGGAGAGCGTCTCATTCGGGACAGGGTTGCCTGCCATTCCGAGCTGGTTCATCTCGCCAGACGAGTTGTACATCGACGTCAACGTCTCAGCTGATGACACAGCAGACGAGAGCGAGGAGAAACCAGATCCGAAGACTCTGGTGACGACAGTGCCTCGCGGACGGTGGTCCAAGTCGACAGTCTTGAGCACTCACATGGAGCGCGACGAGTTCGTCCGGAACATGAACACCTGCTTCTCGCTGAACCACCCGAACGTGGTCAAGATGTTCGGCGCGTCCCATCTCGGCTCTCCTCGTGTCGTGGTGTTCGAGAGTGTCGCGAGCACGAGTCTGCGCGAGTACCTCAAGCATGATGAGCACAAGCACGAGGTGTGGCAGAGGCTGTTTGAGATGTCGCTCGGACTCGAGTATCTGCTGGCGCGCGGAGTTGTTCTCGACCAACTCCGGTGCGACGACATATGGGTCGGATCTGACGGTGTCGCGAAGATCTGCACCTTCGGGAACGAGGCGAAGCACAAGAGCTCAGTCGTGGAGCGTGAGATCGAGAGTGACGCGGCGGACAAAGAATCTGATGCGGATGACGACTTCGAGTCGGAGCTGGTGCGAGAGCTGGAGCGGGAGCTCGAGCAAAGTCGAGCGCAAGACCAGAAACAGAAGGCAGCCCAGCACGCTCGATGGCAAGCACCAGAATGCTTTGCTGGCGCTCCAGCTTCGGCGGCGTCCATCGTGTTCTCACTGGCGATGTGTGTCGTGGAGGCGCTGACTGGCGACGTGCCGTTTGGATCAAGCGTGAAAAGCGATGGCATCGCCCGCAAGGTGCTGTACAACTATCGCCCGGAGTTTCCCGATGGGTTGTCTGTGGACCACAAGTCCATGCTTGGATCGATGTGGCGAACAGACCCGTCCAAGAGACCGACGATCGCGAGCGTCGTCTCCCAGCTCGAGCATGCTGCGCGCAAGGCGGCCTCAGAACACAGGCGTGTCGACTATGTGGCACACCGCGACAAGCGCCGAGTCACTGACCTCGACAGGTACCTCTTCCCGGAGCTCGGGCTGTCTCTGGAGCGATTCGTGACGAAGAAGCTCAAAGCCAAGTGCGACAGATACAAGGCGTCCCCGAAAGCCGTCACGCATATCTTCGAACGGGCTCAGAACCTACTTCGTGTGGTGCAAGCGCAGCACAGACGCGCGGAAGACTACGCTGTCGGGCGATACATCGAGATGCTGCTGAGCTTCGATCGATTCCTGAGTGCAACTGCAGATAAGAAGTCGGTGCTTCGGCGCGCAAAGAGCCAAAAGGTATCACTGCGCAGCCACGTCTTCCATCGGCGGCTCGACGACGTGCTCAAGTTGCTGTCGCCAGAGACAGTGGATCCGATCCACGAGTGGCAATCCAGTGATCCGCCGAGCGGAACCAGCGGCACTGGTACTACAAACTCTGATTCTTCAGCAGATTGTACTGTCGAATGTGACTCGACAGACACTACTGCGTCGAAGACTGATGCACTGTCGCAGCCAAGTGACGGCCCGGTGAAGATCGTGCAGTTCGAGTTGAACAAGCTGGACGAGAGATTCCCGGTGCTGCAAAGCGGTTCGTTCACAATCGCCGTTGCTGGAGCTGGGCCCACGGTCGCTCCAGGAATCGATGCACACGCACTTCATGACAGCGCCAACAGCGCTCTTCAGCCTCAGTCGAAACACGACGCTACAGCGAACCGACCGTGGTTCGTCCATTTGTACGACCTCAAGTACGATCCGCGAGTGGACCGGATCGGCACCGGCGCGTTCGGCGAGGTGTTCAAGGCGACGTGGCGCGACACACCGGTTGTGATCAAACTCATGGGGTACGAGGCGGACGAAGACGCGTACAGCCGCGAGCTGTTTCTGCACGAGCTGCGCGTGTGGTTCCCGCTGAACCACCCGCATGTGCTCAAGCTCTTCGGTGCGTGCGACGTCGACAAGCGGTTCTTCGCGTGCGAACTCGCTGGAGGCGGG
>JAASGM010000479.1:0-19090 GCA_023334215.1 Globisporangium cystogenes | reverse complement strand
CGCGGCTGGACACCATCTTCTTCGTTGCGACGCCGACGTTTCTCGAGAACGCCGAGTCCATGGCTTGGAGCTCTCGGCCGAGCTTGAGGATGTCGGACTCGCCCATGGACCCTCCTCCGTTCGTGGCGCTGTCTTCGCTGTGCGCCTCGTAGAGCAACATTGTTGAAATCTGTCGTCAAATGCTTAGTCTATAGTGATATAATCGAAATTCATGTAATTCCCAAAAGATCCTTCAATTCTCATTGAGTTATGCATAGGCGACCAGGACACGGCGGCAACGACGACGACGCCACCGGCTCCTCTGCGCGGGGTACGTGCCCACCACACACCACACCTGCAGAGCCACGCGCCGCTCTTTCCCTCCACTCACCCGCGCTCTTGCAAAACGCACAGACGAGAGCGAGAGCGTCGCGCGGCGGCGGCCGCATGCGACCCCGCGAGGCGGCGACCCGGGGGTCGCGCTCGCCAAGCGCCTAGCGGCCCGCGCGTGGCGCTCGAACCGCGTGAAGAGCGGCGCGCTGCTGTGGCTCGTGGGTCTCTTCTTCATGGTGCTCGCGCCGGGGCTGCGCACCGTGACGCCCGAGATGAAGGACAAGTACGAGGCGATGGTCGTGAACGCCGCCAACATGCCCGAGTTCCATGACGCGTACGCCGGCTACGCGCGCGCGCAGGAGCGCGTTGACGAGGCGAAGGTCTGGTTCTGGCGCTTCCGCGAGCCCTTCCGCTCGCAGGTGCACGAGCGGCAGCGCGAGGCGGACTCGTGGCACGCCGAGATGGACCGCCTCGACGCCATCCGCGAGGCTAAGATGAAGGAGGCCAAGGCCTTCGTCGGGCTCTGGTCGGACTTCGGCATGGCCGAGCTGCGCGCGCGCTTCTGGGGCGCCTTCGACAAGGGCAAGGTCTTCGCGCAGCAGCAGACGTTCTACCACCTGCTCGTGCGCGTGCTCGCGGCGCGCGACGAGGACGTCGTCAGCATGGTGCTCAACTGGGTCTTCGTGGCGCTCACCAACTTCACGACCGGGCTGCTCGGCGCGCTCTTCTACTTCTTCTTCAGCCTCGTGAACATGGTCTTCTCCTACCAGCCGGACCCGCTCAGCGCGCTCGCGTTCGTCGTGCTCGGCTTCGTCGGCGCCGCGAGCGTCATCGCGTCCTACCTCTTGGCCATGTACGGCATGGTCGCGAGCGGCGTGTACGTCGTCGGCAAGGTCATCGTGCGCGACGCGCTCGAGCAGGAACACCGCCAGCGCCTGCGCCAGGAGCAATTCTGACGACCGTGCATTCTCCAGCTTAACGCAGCGAATCAACGCGCGGCGCTGGCTGGCCGGCCGCGCCACTCGCCTGCTCCCTCACACTCTACAGCTTGCAGTTGCCGTACGCCTTGTTGTTCTTGTGCGCCGGGATGTCGAGCAGCGGGCCGAGCAGGTGCCAGCCGCCGTCGACGTTCAGCGTCGTGCCCGTCGTGTACTGCGCCGCGGGCGTGAGGTAGTACAGCACGCTGGCCGCGACCTCCTCGACGCTGCCGACGCGCTTGGCGGTCGTGACCTTCTCGGCCGCCTCCACGAAGAGCGCCGCGCCGCCCTCGTAGTTGTCCGCGCCGCTCGAGAGGATGATTCCCTGAACACCCAAGCAAGTGCACGTGAGCACGTGGGACAACGGCAGCCGAGCCGCGAGCGCCCGTGACGCACCGGCGCGACGCAGTTGAGCGTGATGCCCGACGCCGCCCACTCGACCGCGAGCGACTTGGTCAGGTTCTCGATGCCCGCGCGCGCCGCCGCGCTGTGCGCCATGAGCGGGTAGCCGTTGCCCATGACAAGAATGATGTTGACGATGTTGCCGCCGTTCGCCTTCATGTAGGCGTGGTACGCCTTCTTGGTGACCAGGAAGGTGCCCGTGCTGCCAAGGAAGAGCGCGTGCACGTCAGCCTCTCGTGCTGGTCGCGTATCCTCCCTCTCTCTCTCTCGTCCGCAGCATTCACGTACAGGTTGGTGCGCATGACGGCCTCCCAGCCCTTGAGCTTGATGTTGGCCGCCAAGGAGCGGAACTGGCCGCCGGCTGCACACACACCCCACACACACGCACTCAGCCTCCAGCCTTCGTACAAGGCCACCACCCTCTTCCACCACCTCCTGCCAGCACGCACCGTTGTTGATGAGGAAGTCGATGCGCTTGAACTTGGCGAGCGTCTCGTCGACGAGGTTGTCCACCTGCGACCCGACCGCGGCCGTCAGCGCTCCGCTCTCCCCCGACTACTTACCGACCAACCTCGACGCACCTGCTCCTCGCTGCGGATGTCGCACACGATTGTGTAGATCGCGTCCGGGCGGTTGGCGCTCCCGAGCTCCGTGCGGATGGCGTCCGCCGCCGCGTTCAGGCGCTCCGCGTTGCTGTTCGTGTTACGTGAGCTCGTGTCTCTTTCCCCCATACGATGCGCGAGTCACTAGCAGCAGACGACGCACCGCGCAGCGATGACGACGGTGCAGCCGAGCAGCGCGAGCTCGTGGGCGATGGACTTGCCGATGCCCGTGCCGCCGCCGGTCACGATCGCCTGCGCGCCGCCGCCGTCAGCAGCCGAGAGAGAGAGAGAGGGAAGCAGGCGGCGGTCGACTCGCACGCACCACTTTGCCGTTGAAAAGGCCCGGGCGGTAGACGCTGAGCGCCGACGGCTCGCGGATGGGCGTGCTGCTGCTCATGACGACGGCGACGAGTCTGCTTGGCGTCGAATGGGGAAATGAACGAGGACGGCGGGCGGTGGGCTCTCGTTTGACAAATTGCTGCATCAACAATGTTGAACTTTGGCGCGTTCGAACAAGGGCTCTGAGGATGTCGAAGTGTGTGGAGCGCCAGACCTCAAAGGGGACATGCGAGCGCGAACGAACTCGACGCAAATCAACAGAGTCGACCCGCTCGCCCAGCAACTGACAACCTTGGCGCCACTTCGTTGTCCGGTTCCAGCAGCACAGTCGTCACCGTCGACACGAACGCGAACTCGCCGCCAAGAAACGATGAGCAGAGCTGCGAGGTTTCCACCCAGTGGTGGCCTGCGCAAGTAACAGTCGTGACTGCACAACGCAGCAGCTCGAGACCAACAAACAACGCACTCGTGCACGTACTTCGTTGCGTCTCGACTTGCTCCCGTCCGTCAGTCGTCACGCCGCTGAGGTGTGTCGTGAGGGGAAATAACAATACGTTCCATTCCAGGTCGAGGAACGCGAGGCAGCGCGGGCGGCACACGACAGGCTGGAGCGAGGCGGAGAGCCGCTCTCGATCCCTGCTCTGCACTGCACTTGCACCGCGTCCGCTCTCGTCCTTCGTTACTAGCTAACAGGCGCGACGATCGCGTACAGATCGTCCGCAAGGTTCTTCGTCGACTCCTTCTTGGACGACTCTTTGATGTGCTGGAGCGTCTCGGGCAGTCCTGGAAACTGCAACCTGAACACGAGAGACAGCCACAGTTCCGGTTAGTCGTGCAAGTGAACAGCATCACCGGACAAACACCGCAATGATACAGCAACTCACTCGGACGCCAGCGCGGTGTCGTTCGCAAAGTTCTGGATCGCGTAGATCGCGAATCGAACGATGTCTTCGTCGTCGTCTTGCAGCATAAAGCTCAGTCCGTCGATGAACTGTTGGCGATAGGCTCCCGCGACGGCACTTCGGTTCTGCGAGTACTGGCACAGGTCCTTGATGCTCTTGGCTGCCTCGTATCGCATGAACGGGTGGCAGGTCTTGTTCTGGACATCCTGCAGGAGCAGATCCAGTTCCATGGTATCCACGGCCGGAGATGACTTGAACAAGTCGTCGCTATCATCGGACCAGTCCACCATGAAGTCGAAGCTGGCACAACGCAACACCGAAGCGCATAATGACCACAGTTAGTCTACGCGATACGGGGCAACGTATCGCACACACACCGGCGACACTTGCGAGCAGAAGCCAAGAGCGAGAGTCAAGCCTGGAAAGCGCGCGACTTCGCTTGGCCAGCGACGCAGCATCGTGGTGTGCACGCGTGCCACAAGCACGGGGGAAAGCAGCTCGTTCCAACCTGAGGTCCGGCAAGTTCTTCAGGTCCTTGTCAAGCGACCGGCAATCGGCGAGGATCTTGTCGACGGTCGAGAGGAACTTCATCTCGGCACCCTGTGAACGCACCACACACAAGCGGCACATGCGTAAGAAACCTGCTTCCCACCGGAGCGCAAGCCCAACGTGCACTCACCGACGACATGTTGAAGTCGACGCGGATGACGGTGCGCGATGGCAGGCGGTGCAGCTGCACGTTGAAGTGCACTTCCTCAGCAGCAACAAGCGCAAAGGCTCCGATCTGGAGACCGGATCCCGCGGGCAACGGTCGCCACCGCCACGTCAGTGCTTTGGTTGTCATAGGCACTCGCGCCTCGCCGTCAGTCCCCAGTTCCCTTCGCTCCACGACTCTCATCCCCGCTACTCTCTCATCCCATTACAGGACGGTCAAGAGAGCGAGAGATTAAGAGAGATGGAGCGAGGGGAGGACAGGGAGTTGGCGTCGAGGCGCTGCCATCATCAACACCCAGTCGCACACGTACACTCCAGTCCGCCCGCGGCGTGGTCTTCACGCCGTTCTTCTCGAGCGCCGCGAGCAGCGCACGGAAGAGCTCCAGCGGCGCCTCCTCCGACTCGAACGACGGGTTCACGCAGTGGTACCCGACCGCGCGGGCGTCCGGGACGTCGCCAGTGGGCATCACGGGCCTCGCCGCCTTCGTAGGAGTCGCAGCAGGCGTCGCGAACTTTGGTGGCAGGAAGAGCGCGTCGTCGTCGTCGTCCAGAGCGCCGCCGGCGGCCGCGAACTGCACGCCGACGGATTTGGTCTGCGGGAGGAACTCGGCTTGGTCCTGCGAGTGGCGGGCGGCGGCAGCGATGCGTCAGGCGGGGAACAGAGGAAGGAGGGGAGTGGGTGGGTGGGTGGACGCCACCGCCAGTACACGCACCAGCGAGTCGAAGCGTGACGCCAGGAAGCCCGAGCCAAAGTCCGCGCGCCGGTACGTGACCTCGCGGTCCGCGATCTCGAGGTCGTCGAGGTCCGGGATGCCGCCGGCGACGAACGCCTGCGAGCGCACGCGTGAGTGATTGTCCTTTTTAAAAAACACTCGAGTCGCGGACGCCGGGTCGCCATCGACGACAGGCGTCCGCGGCGGCGACGCGGCTTCCGTCAGCAGCGGCGCTTTCTAGGCGGAGAGCACGCACCTCGGCGGCGTCCATGCCGCGCATGTAGTCGTCCTCGTGGTCGTCGTGGCGCTCCGCCATACTTAAGCAACACGTCGAAGGGTTCGGCGCGCGGCGATTCTCTTGTGTGCCTTTGTATGGCCAAAACGATTTCAAATTTACCAGCATAGCCAGATAAAAAAAATCGAAAACCAGCATTTTTCTCTATATTTATAAAAAATAAGGAAAAACCTTGATTTCGACAAAAAAAGAGCGGGAACGAGGTTTTTCTGTCTAAATGGCCTTACTCATTTTCTTCACTATTTCATATACGTGATCGGACGGGGAATGCACTCGAGGAGATCTCTCGTGCTTCCTGTCGCGTGTACGAGTGATCCGCCTTGCTTGCTCAGTAGCAACAGTGACTCGGACTAAAAGATCGGGCCTTGGTTGTGGATGAAGAGTTTCAGTTGATGCAGCGATGTTGTTGCGCAGTCCTGGCTTCTCTCCGGGTCCGCGTCGCCCAGGACCCGATATGAGTGAGAGAGTGCGCGCTCTCACGCGGTGACTGATAACATTGCCAACTTCGAGCTCGAGAGCACTGCTCAAGTTGCGAGCGATCGCGCAAACGTACAGTCCACAAGTCATGCAGTGGTAAGCACCGTCGAGGTGCTCGGTTTGTATTCGCGGCGCTGCTTTCACCATGGTGTTGCGCAAGAGCTCCAACCGCGCTCAAACCGAGCGTGAGCGGGATTGACCTTGCAGGCGCTTGAGGGCAACTCAAGCAAGGCTTTGTTCAACTGCAGACGCAACGTGCGTCAGCAAATGGGCGGTTCATACCCATGAAAAGCTTTCATAGTTCCGCCAATTCGGCCCGTATTCGAATGTTGTATACATTAATAAATAATACACAAACGGGTGGGTTTCGACTTCCAAACCTGTTTTCACCTCTCTTTAACAAACCCGGCCTGAATGCGTGCCATTCTGCCGATCCACCACCTTCTAACAACACCAACATCTGGCACCTCGACCCCACTTGGCCTTCTCTCGGTCATTCCCCATTTCTCCAAGACCCGTCGCCCACCTGCCTACACACTATCCATGGCCGGCGCAATCGCGAACGATGCGATCGACGCCACCGCCTCCGCCACGTTTGCCGCCGTGCGCCGCGAGCTTCTGCTCTACGTGAACGGCCGGCGCGTCGTGGTGCCCGAGCGGGACGCGCAGCCGGAACTCACGCTGCTCCAGTTCCTGCGCAACTCGCTCGGGCTCAAGGGCACGAAGCTCGGTTGCGGCGAGGGCGGCTGCGGCGCCTGCACCGTCATGGTCTCGCGCTTTGACCCGCAGGCGCGCCGCGTGCGCCACACGTCCGTCAACGCCTGCCTCGCGCCGCTCTGCGCCATGGACGCGTGCGCCGTCACGACCGTCGAGGGCGTCGGCGCGATCACGGGTCTTGGCCACGACGCGCAGGGCCTGCACCCCGTGCAGCAGGCGCTCGCCGAGTCCCACGGCTCGCAGTGCGGCTACTGCACGCCGGGCTTCATCATGGCGCTCTACTCGATGGTCAAGCAGCGCGAGACCGGCGTCGAGATGACGATGGAGGGCATCGAGCACGGCCTCGACGGCAACCTCTGCCGCTGCACAGGCTACCGCCCCATCCTCGACGCCGCTAAGAGCTTCGGCAGCGACGCGCCGCGCGCAACGTGCAAGGGAGAGTGCGACGGCTGTCCGCGCAACGGAAGTCCCGACGTCGACATCGAAGACCTGCAGCTCGACGACGAGAACGGCGGCGTGAAGCAGGTCGCGAGCTGCTCGACGAGCAAGATCCGCACGCTCGCGAAGCGCTTCGGGCCGAAGCTGGAGCTCGCCAAGAGCCACGGCGACGCGAACGCGTTCCCGGCCGAGCTGCAGGAGAAGGCGCTCGCGCCAGAGTACCTCCAGCTGGACGGCAAGAGCGTGCAGTGGTTCGCGCCGGTGACGCTGCCGCAGCTGCTGCAGCTCAAGGCGACGCACCCGGACGCCAAGATCTCGGTCGGGAACACGGAGATGGGCATCGAGACCAAGTTCAAGAGCCTCAAGTACGTCCACCTCATCAGCGTCAGCCGGGTGCCCGAGCTCGTGGCAATCGAGGAAGTGGCTGCGGGCGACGCGATCAACCAGAGCGTGTTCGCCGGCGCAGATCCGTTCCGTGGCGTCAAGATCGGCGCGGCAGTGACGCTCACGGACGTGAAGCAGTACCTCTCAGACCGTGTCAGGGCGTTGCCAGCGCACGAGACACGCGCGTTCGTGTCGATCGTCAAGATGCTCAAGTGGTTCGCGAGCACGCACATCCGCAACGTGGCGTGTCTGGCCGGGAACCTCGTGACCGCGAGTCCGATCTCCGACATGAACCCGCTGCTCTCGGCCATGAACGCGTATGTCGAGCTCAAGAGTTCGGCCGCGACGCGCTTCGTGCGCGTGCGCGATTTCTTCTTGGCGTACCGGAAGGTGGACCTCGCGAGCGACGAAGTGATCGCGAGCGTGTACGTGCCGTACACGAAGCAGTGGGAGTTCATGCTGCCGTTCAAGCAGGCGCGGCGCCGCGAAGACGACATCAGCATCGTCACGTCGGGCATCCGCGTCAAGCTCGACTGCTCGGCGGCGTCCGGCGCGTGGATCATCTCGGACGCGTCGGTCGTGTACGGCGGCATGGCGCCGGTGACGAAGGCCGCTGCGCACACGGAGGCGTTTCTCGTCGGCAAGGCGTTCGACGCGCACACGTTCGACGAAGCGTGCGACATGCTGCACGCGCACGACTTCAACCTGCCGGAAGGCGTGCCTGGCGGGATGGCCAAGTACCGCGAGAGCCTCTGCTCGTCGTTCCTGTACAAGTTCTTCATCGCGACGTCCACGACCCTGCAGGAGGAGCTCCGAGCGGAGGCGTCGGCGACTGGCATCCCAGACACTGTACGGCCTGCGCCACCGGTGATCAGCGACGAGCTCAAGTCTGCAGGCAACTCGTTCTTGCTCCAGTCTCGAGCGGTCTCGAACGGCTCGCAGATCTACGGACTCGAGAAGGGCGGACTCATGGACTCGAAGCACAAGCCTGTCGAGCACGCTCTCGCCGAGCGCACGCCAGTGGGCGACCCGCTCATGCACAAGTCCGCGTACGTGCAGGTGACCGGCGAGGCGGTGTACGCCGACGACATCCCGAATGGATCCGACACGCTGCACGCCGCGCTCGTGCTCTCTACGTGCGCGCACGGCTGGATCAAGCGCATCGACGCCAGCGCTGCGCTCGCGATGGACGGCGTGCACGAGTTCTTCGACGCGTCCGTGTTCACGAAGCACAAGCTCGGGTCGAACAAGATGGGGCCCGTGGTGAAGGACGAGGAGTGCTTCGCGTCCGAGAAGGTCGTGTGCGTCGGACAGCCGGTCGGGCTGATCGTCGCGGACTCGCACGAGCTGGCGATGGCAGCAGCGGAGAAGGTCACGGTCGAGTACGACGAGCTCCCGTCGGTGATCACGATCCAGGACGCGATCCGCGAGCAGTCGTTCATCCTGCCGGCGCACACGATCGCCAGCGGCGACGTCGCGCGCGGCTTGGCCGAGTCGGACGTGGTGCTCGAGGGCGAGGTGAGCCTCGGCGGCCAAGAGCAGTTCTACTTCGAGACGAACGTGTCGCTGTGCATCCCGCAGGAGGGCGGGCTCAAGATCATCTCGTCCACGCAGGCCACGACGAAGACGCAGGTGATGGTCTCGCGCGTGCTCGGCATCGACGAGCACCGCATCACGTGCGCCACCAAGCGCATCGGCGGCGGCTTCGGCGGGAAGGAGACGCGCACAGTGTTCGTCGCGTGCGCCGCCTCGGTCGCCGCGCACGTGATGAAGCGGCCGGTGAAGCTGCTGCTCGAGCGGCACGTCGACATGCTCACAACCGGCGGCCGCCACCCGTTCCACGCCAAGTACAAGGTCGGCGTCAAGCGCGACGGGCAGATCGTGGCGCTCGACCTCGACATGTACAACAACGCGGGCTACTCGCTAGACCTCTCGCAGTCCGTGATGGACCGCGCGCTCTTCCACTGCGACAACTCGTACAAGATCCCGCACGTGCGCGCGACCGGCACGGTGTGTCGGACGAACCTGCCGACGAACACGGCGTTCCGGGGCTTCGGCGGCCCGCAGGGGCTCATCGTGGCGGAGAACTACATCGACCACATCGCGCGTGCGCTCGGGCTCGCGCCAGAGGCGGTGCGCACGCGCAACATGTACGCGCAGGACGAGGTGACGCACTTCGGGCAGCCGCTCGAGGACTTCAACCTGCGCGCGCTGTGGCAGCACACGCGCGCGAAGAGCGGCTTCGAGGCGAAGAAGGCGGCCGCCGCGGCGTTCAACGCGCAGAACCGGTGGAAGAAACGCGGCGTGGCGCTCATCCCGTCCAAGTTCGGCATCAGCTTCACGACCAAGTTCATGAACCAGGGCGGGTCGCTCGTGCACGTGTACGCGGACGGCAGCGTGCTGGTGTCGCACGGCGGCGTCGAGATGGGCCAGGGGCTGCACACCAAGGTGATCCAGGTCGCCGCGCGCGCGTTCGGGATCCCGCACGACAAGGTGCACATCGAGGAGACGTCGACGAGCAAGGTGCCCAACTCGCAGCCGACCGCGGCGTCCATGAGCACGGACCTGTACGGCATGGCGACGCTGGACGCGTGCGAGCAGATCCTCGCGCGCCTCGCGCCCGTGCGCGCGCAGCTCGGGCCGGACGCGCCGTTCAGCGACGTCGCGCACACGGCCTACATGCAGCGCATCCACCTGTCGGCGCAGGGCTTCTACATCGTGCCGCACGACCGCTGCGGCTACGACTTCAGCAAGAGCGTGGCCGAGAACGCGGCGGGCGGCACGGCGTTCAACTACTTCACGACCGGCGTCGCGTGCACCGAGGTGGAGCTCGACGTGCTCACGGGCGACTTCCACATGACGAGCGTCGACATCCTCATGGACCTCGGCGCGAGCGTGAACCCGGCGATCGACGTCGGGCAGATCGAGGGGGCGTTCATGCAGGGCTTCGGGCTCTTCGCGCTCGAGGAGCTCGTGTGGGGCGATGACGGCCACCCGTGGGTCAAGCGCGGCCACCTCTTCACGCGCGGCCCGGGCGCCTACAAGATCCCGAGCGCGAACGACGTGCCGCTCGACTTCCGCGTCTGGCTCGAGAGCAACCAGAAGAACCGCTTCACGGTGCACTCGAGCAAGGCCGTGGGCGAGCCGCCGCTCTTCCTCGGCGCGAGCGCGTTCTTCGCCGTCAAGGAGGCGATCTACGCGGCGCGGCGGGACGCTGGGCTCGGCGACGCGCACTTTGAGCTGCGCAGCCCCGTGACGCCCGAGCGCGCGCGCCTGGCGTGCGGCGACGCGCTGCTGCGCAAGGTCTTCGACGCGCGTGGAGAGGACATGCTGCGCTACCAGCCGAGCGGGAGCTTTTAGATGGCTGTCAGTGGCGACTTCGCGACGTTTCGAGTGACTTGGATTCAGTATGGTGTGCGTCACGATCTTGGCTCCCCCGCGAGACTGACTGTCATGCAGTGCCGCCTCGCACGTCGGAATCCAAACGAGTTTTGCACGTGCGACGTGAGTCTGCGATCCGAAGAGAAACTAGACTTTGAGTAGCGAACCGTGCACTCTATTTGTTTTCCAGTGTATTGTAAATATGTCGACTTTGACCCGTTCAAATCCAACTCACTCAGCATCGGTTTAGCAAGGTATTCATTGTAGAGCTGTCGGTAAGCAGACAGAAGCATTGGCCCAATCCAACTTGAACCGTTTTCATTGTGAGCACGCGCTGCATCGCCATTCCTGAATCCGCGTCGCCGAGCACACCTCCTCCACCTCCTCCTCCTCCTCTAGCCGACAGCGATGCTCTCCCCCGCGCTGCTCCAGACCGCCACCAAGCGCTCGGCGCGCGCGCTCTCGGCCGCGCACCTGCCGGCGACGTCGACGCTGCTGCCCGCGTCGCAGACGCTGCAGAGCCGCACGTTCGTCTACGGGCAGCTCTACAAGGTGGCGAAGAAGATGATGCCGCGCATGTCCAACACGGAGAAGGCGGCGCTCGAGAGCGGCACCGTGGGCTTCGACCGCGACATCTTCTCGGGCTCGCCCGACCTCAAGACGCTCGACAAGTACTCGGCCAAGCTCTCGGCCGACGAGCAGCGCTTCATGGACGTCGAGGTGCAGCAGCTCTGCGAGATGATCGACGACTACGCCGTGAGCAACGACCAGGACCTGCCGCTCGAGGTCTGGAACTTCATCAAGCAGAAGGGCTTCCTTGGCATGATCATCCCGAAGGAATACGGCGGCCTGCAGCTCTCGGCGCACGGCCACTCGATGGTCATCACCAAGATCGCCACGCGCAGCCCGCCCGCCGCCGTCACGGTGTGCGTGCCCAACTCGCTCGGCCCCGCGGAGCTGCTGCTCCGCTACGGCACGGAGGCGCAGAAGAGCTACTTCCTGCCGGGCCTCGCGTCGGGCAAGCAGCTGCCGTGCTTCGGCCTCACAGGCCCGTCGTCGGGCTCGGACGCCGCCGCGATGCGCGACGCGGGCGTCGTCGTCGAACAGGACGGCGTGCTCGGCATCCGTGCGACGTTCAACAAGCGCTACATCACGCTCGCGCCGGTGGCTACGTGCGTCGGGCTCGCGATCGACGTGAAGGACCCGCAGGGTCTGCTCAAGGGCCTGGGCCACGAGGGCATCACGGTGGCGCTGCTCGAGCGCGACCACCCGGGCCTGCAGATGGGTCGGCGCCACGACACGCTCTCGGTGCCGTTCATGAACGGCCCCGTGACGGGCCAGGACGTGTTCATCCCGATGGACAAGATCATCGGCGGCCAGACGCGCGTCGGCTACGGCTGGAACATGCTCATGGACTGCCTCGCGGAGGGCCGGTCGATCTCGCTGCCGGCGTCCGCCATCGCCGGCGCCAAGCTGTCGGTGAACGCGGTCGGCGCGTACGCGCGCGTGCGCAAGCAGTTCAAGGTACCCATCGCGTCGCTCGAGGGCATCCAGGAGCAGCTCGCGGTCATGGGCAGCCAGCTCTTCATCATGCAGTCGGGCCAGCACATGGTCAACGCCATGATCAACCAGCACGAGCAGCCGGCCGTGATCAGCGGCGTGTGCAAGCAGCAGATCACGGACCGCGGCCGCGACGCGGTGAACCGCGGCATGGACGTGCTCGGCGGCGCGGGCATCTGCAAGGGCCCGAACAACTTCCTCGCGAGCGTGTACACGTCGCTGCCGGTGGCGATCACGGTCGAGGGAGCCAACATCCTCACGCGGTCGCTCATCATCTTTGGGCAGGGCCTCACGCGCGCGCACCCGCACCTGTACGAGCTCATCAAGACGATCCAGCACGGCGACGACATCGCCGGCTTCCAGCGCGAGGTAAACAACCTCGTCAAGCACGGCGTGGCCAACACGACGGGCTCGCTCGCGGCGGCGGTGACGCGCTCGCGCTCGAAGAACGACCTGCTCGAGCACTACGAGTCGCAGCTGTCCAAGATTGCCAAGAACTTCGCCGTGTCGGCGGACCTGGCGCTCGTGCTCGGCGGCAAGCTCAAGTTCGCCGAGATGATCTCGGGGCGCTTCGCGGACGTCTTCTCGTCGCTCTACCTCGGCTACTCGGCGTGCTGGTTCTACAAGAACAACCGGCACGTCGAGGGCATCGACACGGTCTTCGACTACGCCATGACGCAGCTCTGCTACGACGCGCAGCAGGGCCTCGTGGGCATCAGCAAGAACTTTCCCGTGCCGGGCGTCGGCGGGCTCATGCGCACGCTGTCGTTCCCGTTCGGGCTGCCGTACGACGTGCCGACGGACAAGCAGGTGCGCAAGGTCGCGGAGCTGCTGTCGACGGACAACGCGGTGCGCGACCTGCTCTCCGAGTCGCTCTTCGTGTCCAAGGATGAGGGCGACCGCGTCGCGCTGCTGAACGCGACGCTGCCCAAGGCGGTCAAGGCGGACGCGGTGCTCGCCAAGCTGCGCAAGGAGAAGCGCGCGGCGACGCCGGACGAGCAGAAGCTCATCGACGAGGTCGAGGCGGCGCGCGAGGTCATCATCCAGGTCGACAGCTTCGAGGGGCTCGGCGCCGAGGTGCGCCAGCCCAAGGGCTACGTGCGCCCGGGCATGGTCGCCCCGACCAACTAGAGCGCCCGCCGCGATTCATTTATGGCCGATTCCACTCCGACACCGTGTTGCTTGTTGCGCTCCGCCTGAGTGAGAGTCTGCTGCAGACTTTGTATGAGAGATACGTCCGCTGCTGTGTTGTTCGGTTACCGGACAGCGTGCACTTCCCCATCATCGCGTTCGGCGCGACAGCTGCTCGGCGGTCCTTAGCTCTGCTTGACGAATTGCTGGCACGAGACACGCAGCGTGAGCCTTCCCCAGCGCCTGCGGACCCGACGCGATGTCGCCACGCACCTCGGTCGTCTGCTGCGAGCACCGGACGAAGGCGTCCGCGACCTCCTTGCACTGCAGGATGTCGCTCTGCTTGTCTCTATAGCACTGCAGACACGCGTCCCGCTCCGGCGCGCACTGCACGTCGTTGAGCGGCGCGCGGTACTTCTTCTGGTTCAGCTCCTCCACGAGGCGCTGCACGCGCGCGCTCTCCTTGGCCTCGAGCTCCTTGGCGACCTGCGCCTGGCGCGCCGGGTCGGTCGCCGCCGGCGCCTTGGCCGCCTGCTGCTTCTGCTTGGCCTCGAAGTCCTTGCGGAAGTCGGCGGCGCCCTGTCATCCGTCAGCAGCAGCAGCAGCCCACACGCGTCGTCACGATCAGCAGCTCTCGCTCCCCCTGCCATCGCATCGCCACACTCGAGCGCGCACCTTGCGGTACGCCTCCTGCAGCTGCTGCTTCACGAACGCGTCCTGCCTGCGCACGAGTGGAAAGCGAGCGCCGCCAGCGTTAACATTACAGTCGATTCATCCAAGGAGCTCGCCAAGACGCACTCGGGCGTGAGCTGCGGCGCCGCAGAGCTCTCGGCGGCGGGCGCCGACTTGTCGTTCAGCTGCGCCACGAGCGCCGGCGTGAGGCTGATGGACGCCTGTGTCTCGCCCTGCTGCTGCCGCTCGCCCTGCTGCTTGAGCTCCGTCTCGACGTCCGACGCCTCCACGCGCGACTGCTTGCCGCCCATCGTCTGCTGCTCCTGCTCCTGCTTGCCTGCCTTCGAGGCGATTTTCTCGTCAGGTTTTGTATGTGGGGTGTGGCGAGCGACTAGGATACCCTGCATTTTGTCACTATTGAACGGGACTTGTTTTTGCAACGTAATGGATTGATAGTGATAAAAGATAGGGTTTACCTCTCACTTAAGCGAGGTGCTACAAGGTGGCTTCTGCTTCAGATCGACACGAACAGCAGCAACACTGCTGCGCTCGCACTTGCCCAGCTGATCGCAGCCAAGATCGTTTGGTGCGAGTTCGTTGTCAGTGCTGCCACGCTTGGCAATGATTCGCTCAGTTCTCTTTCTATAGTATCTCTCACCTGAGCCGACAAAGTTGCCAGGCGAAGCGTGTCCAGTCATCTCGCCTTGTGATTGTGGCTCAGGTGACCCGTTTACCGCGGATACTCATCGCTTGAGACCTCCAGCGCCAGCACGAGCTCCCGCGCTTCGACTCCGCCCACAACGCCACCCAACGCACGCGTGTCGAGCTTGCGGGTCCGTGAACAGTCGAGCATGTTCGATTAGCTTTGCGGATAGCCTTTGGATCGCAGTGTGTGGTGGTGCTGGACGGATCGCCTTTGCCATGTGTGACACGAACGAGGAGCGGAACAGAGCCAAGATACACGGCGTATTTGCCGAACAGTGTCCGCGTTCCAGCTTGGATAGAGTACGTTCAAATAAGAGATCAACGCTGAAGTCGAAGCGAGCGAAGCGCACATGCATGCACACACACTGTGGAGCGTGCTTGCCGCTCCAGCGGATTGACGCGACCAGGAGAGTTGCAATGAGCACTCCTATAGTGACAAAATCCAATATAATTTCCCCTGTTGTACTTGCTTCCCTGCTAAACCAGCTGACCGCATTTGAGAGGATATCTCAGTCTTCATGGATTAAAGCACCCTTCGACACTTGATTCGACTGCCGCCCGTCTTTGCCCAGTCAAGCCCCCTATGGCTCCTCACCACGTCAGCAGCGCCAACACGGTCTCTCGTCGAGGTCCACGAAAGCCCCAGAGGGTTGACAGCCAACCTCCCCCCCCCGTACAGCACGGCCGTCCGATCGCTCGCTCCCTCTTGCTTGGCTGCTTGCCACTCCCCCAGACCTCACTCCCCAACTCCCTCGCCGGCACCGAAGTCTCATCATCGCAAGCCGCACCACCCTCTCTTGACAAGCCATGTCCGCGATCAAGCAGAACACCGCGATCGTGGCCGCGTCCGTGGTCGGCGGCGTCACGCTCGGCTCGCTGCTGCTGCGCGCCGCGATGCGTCCCGTGCTGCGCGCGCGCGCGACGGCGTTCATCACCAAGATGCTGCTCGAGGCGGACATCGTGATCGGCCGCGACATCGTCGTGCACGACGACGCCATCTTCCTCGACTGGGTCAACCGCGGCATGCTCGCCATCGGCGAGTCGTACATGGCCAAGAAGTGGGAGGCCATCACGCCGCTCGACATTGTGCTCACGCGCCTGCTCTCGCTGCCGGCGGACTCGAAGCGCAAGCTCTTCAAGGCCTGGAACTCCAAGTTCGTGGCACTCGGCGCGCGCATCTTCAACTACCAGTCGCCGTCGCGCGCGGGCATCGTCGGCTCGCACCACTACGACATCGGCAACGACTTCTTCCAGCTCTGGCTCGACCCGTACATGCAGTACTCGTGCGGGTACTTCAAGGGCATCGAGGACACGCTCGACCTCGACAAGGCGCAAGAGAACAAGCTGCACCTGATCGCGCAGAAGCTCAAGCTCGAGCCGGGCATGCGCGTGCTCGAGATCGGCTGCGGCTGGGGCGGCCTCGGCTGCTTCCTCGCCAAGCACTACGGCGTGCACGTCACGGGCATCACGATCTCGAACGAGCAGCTCAAGGGTGCGCGCGAGTGGGCGGCGCGCGAGGGTGTCTCGCACCTCACGAGCTTCGAGTACTGCGACTACCGCAAGATGGACCGCCAGTTCGACCGCGTCGTCTCGATCGCCATGATCGAGGCCGTGGGCTACAAGAACCTCGACGAGTACTACTCGGTCATCACGCGCTGCCTCAAGGACGGCGGCCTCGCCGTCGTGCACGGCATCGCCGCGAACCGCTCGCTCAAGGTGCCGATCCAGCTCTGGATCCTCAAGTACATCTTCCCGAACGGCTTCCTCCCGTCCATCGCGCAGTACCTCATCCCGGCCGAGCGCAAGATGGTCGTCGAGGACGTGCACAACCTCGGCCCGGACTACGACAAGACGCTCATGTGCTGGAACCAGCGCTTCCAGGAGCACGTCAAGAACGGCACGATCCAGCGCTCGGACGTCTTCAAGCGCATGTGGGAGTACTACCTCATGTACTGCGCCGCCGGCTTCCGCGCGCGCACGATCCAGCTCGTGCAGGTCGTGTACTCGAAGAAGCGCGCGGAGCGCTTCGACACCTTCAGATAAGCGGCGTCGCCCAGAAAGTGCGTCAGAGTGTGATCGTCACCGCTCTGGACCCCGACCGACGCGACTCGGAACCGTTCTCGCCGCTGCGCCGCTGTGGCTGGCGAAGGAGACGTGGGTGCTCGTCGCCAGCACTGTAGAGAGAGAATACATGTCAGTTGTATGCGAGCAAGTGCTGCTGGCTGCTGGCACCGTTCGTTCCCAGTGTCGTCACGCTGTTCGAGCGAACAAATGGCTTCACCCCGTCCCGCAGGATCAATCGATCAGTCGTCGCTTCGCACTCGAACAGGAAGGAGATCGCCCGACCGACGCGCAGGTTCTCCGCGCGAACATGTATAAGCAGGCTTCACACTACACACGCAAGCGACTGACTCGCTTCACTGCGGCGTCAGGTACTCGGTGCACTTGCACAGCCCGCGGTCGTACTCTGCCCCAACGAGGAACTCGATGTCGTCCACGGCGGTCGAGATGCGGTAGATCTGACGGTGCCATCGCCACCCAGCACCACGACACATGCGCCGTCACTCTCCCGACCCACTTCATCCCACCACACATCACACGCACCTTGTGCGATCCCCACATGATCGAGCCCGAGACGGTCGCGTTGATGCGGAAGACGAGCTCGTTGTTGCGGAACGCCGTCCAGAGCGAGTACGCCTCCGAGTATCCCGGCTCGATCTTGATCGGCGCGATCACGTCCGTGATTGACCCGGCCTTGGCTTCCAGCGGCGCCTCGAGCTGCCAGTAGCCCACGAGCGTGCCGTTGTGGTAGATGTCGGCCTTGCCCTCCTCCAGCAGGAAGCCGAAGCGGTTCTCGTTGATCGCGCTGATGAGTACCTGGTATTCGATCTTGGGGTGGAAGCTGCGCAGGCTCTGGAGGATCGACTCCCAGTCGAACTCGCGGTTGCACACGTTGTAGTCCGGCGTGCGCGGGTAGAACATGAGCGCCAAGACCGTGACGCCGACGAGCGCCAGGATACTCATGAGCCGGACGAAGAACGACCGCCACGTGAACGACCGCTCGCTGGGCGAGCGCACGCGTCCTGTGAGCTCGTGATCTGAGGAAGAAGCTACTGGCATTGCACGCGACGCACCGTCCGCGGCGCGCCTGCAGCCGCTCGAGCAGCGCGCTGTCGCCGCTCTCCTCGAATGCCGTCACCTCGTGCTCCTCGGTGTGCGTCAGCAGCGGCTCCGCCTGGGACTCGGCGAGCTCCGCGTCCACGTCTCCGCTATCAGAACCGATCATCATCGTCAGCAGCCGCCGCGTCAGACGCGCTCGTCATGGCTTCAACGTTTACAAGCGCGCTCACCGCTTCTTCGTCTTCTTCTTCGCCTTCTTCCGTAGCAGCGCAGCTGCAGCAGCCGCCGCGTCGCCGTCGTCACGCGAGACGCGCCGCTTGCGGCGGAGGAACACGGCGCAGATCGCCGCGACACCGCAGCAGCAGCACGTGAGCGTGACCACGAGGCAGAGGACGGCGATGACGACCGCGGGCGGCGGGCCGTAGCCCACGTACTGCGGCACCTGCCGCTTGCAGTCTGCGCCAGGCGCGCGAGTGAGCGTCTGGCGTCCCCACTGTCAGTAGCAACGCGAGTACCTTCGAGGTGGTGGCACGTTGAGATCCCCGTGATGCAGCCCGAGGGCGAGCCGATGACGTGGCACTCGAAGTCGAACTCGCAGAAGTGGCACGTGTAGCTGGCGGCCACGCACTCGTCGCAGGTTTTGTACTCGGCGCAGGACGCGTACGAGCCGTTGGCGGCGGCGGCGACGAGCGGCGCGTCCACCTCCATCGGAGCCACCGCCGTCGACGTCGACGTCGTCACCAGCAGCAGCAGCAGCAGCCACGCGGGACGCCGCAAGAGATCCATCGCTGCTTCCTCCCCACGTTTTCTCAACTGAGACTTCAATAGAGAAGGATCAGTTGTGTAATTTTTCAATGACTGCGGTGTCAGAGCTGAGAATATCGGAGTTGAGAAAACTAAACATAACTAAATATAAAGAGCAAAGCGCAGCCTAAAACTACGTATGCTACTCCACATGGGCCACTCGCGCTGCAGTAAAGATATACTGCAGCAGGACACCGCGATGTTGGCGACGCCGCTTCATGCGCATGCCAGCTCATTCGAGTGGTTGCAGCAGCAAACTGATGTTCTTCAGCAGGATGTTCTTGCCAGCGTTGATGTCCCGATCTTGAATGAGGCTGCACGACGAACAGCGAAAGGTGTCGTCTCCACCGAGACGATGGTTCACGGTGCCGCAGCTGGAGCACGTCTTCGATGTGTAGTCGATGAGACGACCACCGGTGCGCGCCATCTTGTACTTCAACATCAT
>JAASGM010000478.1:0-19108 GCA_023334215.1 Globisporangium cystogenes | reverse complement strand
TTCGCTGCCGCCGTACTACAGCGCATCGCAGCAACAGCAGATGCACCAGCTGCAGCTGCAGCAGCAGCAACTGCACCACCACCAACACAACCAGCTTCCTCAGCAGCAGTATCAGCATCAGCACCAGCAGCGAGTCGTCTCGCCCGCAGCGTCCACCCACGTCCCGATCGATCGCACTAAGCGGCCGCTCGGAGCCACCACCGTAGACGCGCACATCAAGAAGGACCGGTGGAACGACAGCGACCGCGCGCCGGCGACGAGCTACCCGAGCTACGACTGCGCGCTCTTCTACCCAGACGCGTCGGACCCTCGCTCGATGAAGCGGAGGCGGCCGACGGACTCGTTCGTGCGTCCCATCGTGTCGAATCTGCGGCTGCCGCCCACGCCGTCGCCCCACCATCCGCCTCCGCTTCCGCCACCGCCACCGCCGCCGTCAGCCACGTCGTCGTTCCCGTCGACCTCGTCTTCCTCCGTGCCAATCCACTCGATCGAAGACACGTTGCTGTGGGAACACGCGCACGCGAGCGCCGTGACGACGTCCAAGAACCTCGCGCTGCTCTACTGGTTCGCGCAGTCGACGCCGCTCGCCACGTATGCGCCGTTCGTGGACGAGCTCGTGCACATCACACAACGGCGGCTGCTCGAGCCGCTGGCGCCGACGAGCCTCCCGGTGGCCAAGATCAACTGCTTCTCGCGCGTGCTGCTGGAACAAGCGGACGTAGCGGCCGGCGCGAACGGTGGCGCGGTGCCTGCGCTCCCGTACCAGCTCGAGGCGCTGCTCCGCGTCGTCGCGCAGGCGGTGCTCTGGATCCACTCGGAGAGCACGCGGCAGTGGTTCCGCGCGTTCTTCCAGCAGCACGCGGCGAACGCGCTCAACAAGCAGGCGCTGCGCGCGAGCTTCCTCGCGCTGCTCGCCGAGACGGAGGAGCGGCTGAACCACCACGTATTTGTCATGACGCCGCTCAAAAGCGTCGCGAACGCCGCGGAGGAGATCATCGCGGCCGTGTACTCGTACGAGCGCTTCCACGCCAAGCGGCCGCGCGTGCGGCAGATCCTCGGCGCGCAGGGGTTCGCCGGCTGGAGCGCGTTCGTCGCGCAGCTGCGGGACATGTACATCGCCGCGTCGGGGGCGGGCGGCGGGCGGCGGCAGCGCGGAGCACCCGCTCCCGCGCCGGGGGCCCCCGCGGTCGCGAGCAGCTTTCGCCGGACCGCGCTCGTGCGCAACGCGTTCGAGCACCGGTGGAACCACGAGTGGGTGCTCGACATGGAGGAGGCCGTGTGGAAGCAGAGCGAGCCCGGGAGCGCGTCGCTGCTCACGCTCTTCGACCTCGTCGCGCAGATCGGGCGTCTGGAGCTCGCGCTCGGCGTGCAGGAGCGCACACTGCGCGTCCGCTCGACGACGTCGCTCGCGCCGGGAACCGACAGCATGCGCCTCGTGCTGGACGGCCGCGAGCGCGTCTGCCGGCTGCTCCCGAACGGCGTCTCGACGGCCGTGAGCGCCGGCTGCGCGGGCGACTACGTCGGCAGCATCCACATGGAGGGCAGGGACCGCCTCGTGGTGTACCTGGAGCTCTTCCGCTGGGCGGCGGTCGCAAGCGAGCGCTCGCACCACGTGCGCATGCGCGTCGAGTGTTGGCGCAACAACCGCTTGTACGTGAACGGCGAAGTGCTCGCGAGCGCGCCGATGCCGCCGCTCGCCTCCGAGGAAGGGCAGCCGTTCCTGGGCGAGATGAAGCTGCGCGCCAAGCGCCAAGCCGCGGGGCAGGCGCTCGCGCGGCAGCTCCAGGCGGCAGCGCCGGGCGGCGGCGGTGCGAGCGCGGCGGCCGCACCGGCGTGGACGACACTCGGCCGCTTCCGGCTGAGTTACCACTGTCTCTAGAAGCCGATCGGAGGCGGCGGCTTCGTCTTCGGCCGCTACGCAGCGCAATCCCCCAGCGTGAGGAGAACGCGTCCACGCGACAGCTCAGCAGAAGGTGACGGCTGCTGCAGGCGTCGTGTACATCGCGGTGGTCGAGGTGGCGGCCGCAGTTGTAGTCGCTCGAGGTGTGCATCGCCGCGGTGCTCGAGGTGGTTGATCTATCCAAGTGAAGTTATCAGGTTGTTTTGTGTGGAACACACAGTGGTGTGGTCCACTCTTTGTTGTGGCCCATATTCTGTGGCCCACACAAACCTTCATGCGCTCCATAACAAAGTTGATCTGACACTTTTGGTAAACCGCTATTTTATGGACATGTTCCTGGACATTTTATGTCAATTCGGTCATCTTATCCAAATTGCCCAAATGCTCGCCCGAAAGAATGAAATACTATATACCGCCGTATATTACCATTCCGTAATATACGGGGTTAAAAAGTATCTCATTCTTTCAATCTACTTTTAGGCATAAGTTCCCAGCCTTCCAGTCAACTGACACTGTTCATTCACAGAGCACGAGCACGAGCGCCGGTCAGGCAGCACGAATCAGGCAGCACTCTTCTTCTTCTCCTTCGACGATGCCGACGCCAAGCCAGCCACACACCAGCCCTGCTGCCCGCGTGAGCGCCTACGGTCCGGCTGGAGAACAGCACTGGGAGCGCGGGATCGCGCTCGTGCTGCATGAGCACATGTCGCTCGCTGCTGCCGCCGACGTTTGCGGCATCGGCTACTCAGCCATGCGCTCGCGAGTCCAGCGCCGCCGCCAGGCGATCGTGGCGGGAGCGCTGCCGCCGCCGCAGGCGCAACCCACGCCGCGGCTCCGCGCCCCCGGCATCCGCCTCCATGGTGGAGGCAGTCCGCGCCAGACCCCCGCGCGTGTTGCACTTCGGGGAATCCCGCGAGCAGTCGAGGAAAAGCTTCGCGGGGCTCACGCGCACGCTTCAGAAGGCGAACTAGTCCATGGACTAGTTCGCCTTCTGTCTAACCGATGCCGCACTCCTCTCTGTGCTTCTGGGGATCCTACGGCCTCGTGGCGCTCGCTACGCTATGCGAATCATCATTTGCTCCCAGATGTGGAAGCGCTCGCTCCGCGCGGTGCGAGCGCTGCGGACGGTCTCCTGTCACGAGTGAGCTGACGCTCACCACATTGCGTTGTTCGCAGGGAGGCAAGCGGTGCTCCGTAGAAGGCTGCAACACGAAGCCAAAGCAGCGGGGGCTCTGCTGGCGGCACGGTACGCACGTGTGCGAGCGATTGTGCTTGGCTTGCGTGCTTGCTTCCGTGCTTGTCTGCGTGGAGCTGTTACAGTGGCGGGGGAGCGATGGCGCTGTGAGGGACTTCAGTCTGACCACAGTGTCTGTGCTCTTGCTTTCCTCAACGGATGCAGGAGGCTCCATCACCTGCAAGGTCGAAGGCTGCACGCGCGGCGTCAAGAGCAAGGGGGTTTGCTGGTCGCACGGGGAGGGACTGAAGCGGTCCGCGGACGCGGACGCGGGATGCGTCGCGCTTCCGAAGTTCTGCCTCTTCGACACGTGCTACAAGGCGCCGATAGTGAACAGCTTCTGCGAGCCGCACTCGCGCATCGTCAGCCAGCCAGGTTACGTCTACGAGCTGTGAGGTTGTTGAAGTTGACGCGGTGCAGCCCTCCGCCGTCGAGAGCAGCGTCACTCTGTGCAGCGGCGCGTCCTTCGAGTGCTTCCAAAGCCCCTCGTGCACCTGGTCGTCGAACGCGAAGATCACGTCCTCGAAGCACTGCTGCCACGTGTCCTTCGACACCGGCGCGCCGGGCTGCAGCAGCGAGTTGTACAGACACTCCCACGCGGTCTTGGCGATCGGCGCGCGGTCGTCGCTCAGGTAGCTCAGCATCATGCGCATGACTTCGAGCCACGCGCCGCCGTCCATCTTGTACGCGTTGTCGTTGTTCGCGAGCCCCTGCAGCAGCCGCAGCGCGTCCACCGAGTACGGCGTCCGGTGATGCACAAACTTGAGACAGATCGCGATCCAGAGCGTCACGTTCTCGTCCGTCAGGTGCCCGCCCTCCGCCAGCAGCTTGACGCTCTCCCAGCACGGCGCGCGGCCGCTCTTGAACTCGACGACGTTCTCGAGGATGCCGAGCAGGACCTTCCAGTCGTGGAAGTCGTGCATGTACACTAGGTTCGCCTTCAAGAGCATGTTGATCCCGGACGCGACGCGGTCGCTTAGCGCCTGGTACATGTCGTCGTCCATGCCGAGCAGCATCTCGAGCGTCGCGACGAGCTTCGGCCGCACCTTGTCGTCGTGGAACAGCCGGATGCACACGCGTAGAATGTGCACGACCACGCGCTCGACCAGGCCCTGCATGTTGAGCTCGTTCAGCGGCGTCGAGAGGATCCGCTTCGCGTACATGTGGAACGGGTCCCACAGGTTCAGCGGCAGGATGCGGTGCGAGTTGACGAGGATGATGTCGACGCTCTGCTCCAGCACGAGGATCGCGTTCTCCTGCATCGTCGCGTCCACGCCGCCCGCATCCGACGGCTGCAGGATGCACTTGAACGGGTCGCGGCACGCCAGCAGCGTCTCCAGCAGGTGGATCAGCGACTTCTCCGGGAGCTTGCGCACCAGCCGCAGCCAGTTCTCCTTCTCCAGCACCGCGTCGTGTCTTCCGTCCACAGATTTTAGAGTTCATTCAAAGAATTGAAAATGGAGCTCGTGATCGGGTGCGTGGGGAAGCCGAGCGCCGGCAAGTCGACGTTCTTCAACGCCGTGACGGACGGCAAGGCCAAGGTGGGCAACTTCCCGTTCACGACGATCGAGCCGAACGAGGGCGTGACGTACTACCTCACGGCGTGCCCTTGCGCCGCCAAGGGCAAGACGGCGGTCTGCGCGCCTCGCTACGGCCGGTGCGAGCAGGGCGTGCGCCACGTGCCCGTCAAGCTGCTGGACGTCGCGGGGCTCATCCCGGGCGCGTCCGAGGGCGCGGGGCTCGGAAACAAGTTCCTTGACGACCTGCGCCACGCGCACGTGCTCATGCACATCATCGACATCTCGGGCCGCACGAACGAGAAGGGCGAGGAGACGGAGGGCTACGACCCGATCAACGACGCCGACTGGCTCAGCGCCGAGATCCACAGCTGGGTCTTCAACAACCTCTGGCGCCGCTGGGGGTCCATCGCGCGGCGCCACCAGACGGCCAAGAGCAGCCTCGCCGCGACCTTCGTGGCGCAGCTCTCGGGCTACGGCGCGTCGCCGTCGCTTCTCGGCACGATGCTCGACAAGATGGCGCTGCGCGACCCGTTCGACCTCACGGCGTGGGGCGAGGCCGAGGTGCACGCGCTCGTGGACGCCTTCCTGGCGATCCGCTTCCCGACCATCCTCGTGCTCAACAAGGCGGACCAAGGCGCCGACGCCGACAAGAACATCGAGAAGGTGGCCGAGAAGTACGGCAGCGACCGGTGCTTCGTGTCCAGCGCCGCCGCCGAGTGCTTCCTCCGCGCCGCCGCCAAGCAGCGCTTCATCCGGTACGAGCCCGGCTCGATGTTCTACGCGACACTCGCGGACGGTGACGACGACCCGAGCGCCGCCGGCGACGCGCCGCTCCAGCCCGTGGACAAGAAGATCGCCAAGCGCCTCGAGCGCATCTCGGACATGGTGCTCTTCCGCTACGGCAGCACGGGCGTGCGCGCGGCCATCAACGCGGCCGTGGAGCTGAGCAACTCGGTCGTGGCGTACCCGGTCAAGTCGCTCAAGAACTTCTCGACCGACGCGGGCGGCAAGGGCGTCTTCGGCGACGCCGTCATGGTGCGGCGCGGCACGACCGTGCGCGAGCTCGCGTACAAGGTCTCGCAGTTCATCGGCGCCAACTTGGCGTACGCCGAGGGCGAGGACGGTCGTCGCCTCGCCGAGGACGAGCCGATCGTCGCCTCGAACCTCATCGTCAAGTTCACGACCACGATCGCGCCGAGCGCGTCCGCGGCTTCGTCGTCGTCTTCGGACAAGAAGACCAAGACGACGGCCAAGTCCAAGGCAGCAGCCGCCACAGATGACGGCGAGTAACGCGCGAGCGAGCGAGTAGATGGAGCATGAAGAGAGTGAATCACTTCATACATAGGGGAGGAGGAGGCAGCACGCAGTAGCAGCGGCCACGCAAGAAACGCACGGCGCTCGAGAGCAGCTCGACGGTTGTTCGAGCGCGCGCGGCCAGCGGCTCTAGCACGTCGTCTTCGCTTTGGGCGGCGGCACGGCCGGGAAGACGCTACTCGACTGCGCCACGACGCCGAAGCTGCCCGTGACGAACATGCGGCCGCCGCCGAACGCGAGCGCGCTCAGCGCCTGCGTGCTCTGCACGACGCCGATGAGCGTGCCACCGGGCGACAGCACGTACACGCCCTTCTGCACCGCCACGTAGATGAAGCCGTCCTCGTCTACCTTGATGCCGTCCGCGTAGCCGTCGTCGATCTTGAGCTCCGGGAACGCCGTAAAGTTGAAGAGCACGCTCGAGTTGCTCGCCGAGCCGTCGGCCTGGAGGTTGAACTGCTTCACGTATGTGTTGCCCTTGCGCGAGTTGGTGACGTACATGACGTCCTGCTGCGGCGAGAACGCGATCTTGTTCGGCCGGTCCATGAAGCAGTCGACGAGCTGCACGGGCTCGGACCCGTTCTCGCCGTTCTTGAGGTAGTACACGCCGTTGAACGGGATCTCACGCAGCGGCGACTTGTCGAGGATGTCGCCCTCGAAGTCGGACGCGTTCGTCGCGAGCCCGAACGGGCTGTCGGTGAAGTACAGGTGGCCCTTGAGGCTGTACTCAGCGTACGTCGGGCTGTTGAACTTCTTGCCGCGGAACGTGCGGATCGCGTCCACGACGCGGCCCTGGCACGAGCCGCCCACCTGCGTGTACGAGAGCACGCCGAGCGACCGGCCGCCCGTCCGCGCCACGACGATCTGGTTCGAGCCGGGGCTCACGGTGAGGCCGCCGCAGCCCTTGTAGTACACGTTCTCGCAGCCCTCCGGGTGGTTCTGGCGCGAGCAGCCCGACTGGTACGCCGACACCTTGACCGTCACTTCCTTCGCCGTGCACAGGTCCGGGTTAAGCACGTACGAGGTCGACGTCGACGTCGACGTCGCGTTCGGGCTCGGCGTCGACGCGTCCGACGCGCTCCACTTCCAGATCGCGTTGCCGCTGATGTCGCAGAAGAGCACGTCGACCTTGGTCGCCTGGGCGGTCGCGAGCCGGCGGCCGAGCACCGTCGGGCTGTCGTTCGACTCGAGCACCGTCGGCGCCTGGTACTGGTTCGCCACGTTCGTGTCGCTTCCCTTCGACGACTGCACGATCGTCTCGATGTTGCCCGTGTTGTCGCGCAGCGCGCGCACGTTCGCCGCCAGGTTCTCGTCGTAGATCTCGCTCAGGAACGCCAGGCTATCCGCCACCTCGTAGCTCGGCGTCGTAGACTTGACCGTCAGCCCGCTCGTACCGGGAGTCGACGTGCCCGGCGTCGTCGTGCCCGGGGTCGTCGACGTGCCCGGCGCGCGCGTCGTCACCGTGCCCGGCGCCGGCGTGGTCACCGTCACCGTGCCGTCCGGCTTGGTGACCGTCGTGGTGCCGTCCGGCTTGACCACCGTGGTGGAGCCGTCCGACTTGGTGGTCGTGGCCGTGCCGTCCGTGCCGACGGACGTGACCGTCCCGTCCGACGTCGTCGTGACGCGCGATCCGTCCGCCCTCGTGGTCACCGTCGTGCCATCCGTCTTGGTCGTGACGCTCGAGCCGTCGGTCTTGGTGGAGGTCGTGGAACCGTCCTTGGCGACCACGACCTTGCTGCCGTCCGCGTTCGTGGTGGTCGTGGTCCCGTCGCCGGCGACCACGACCTTCGAGCCGTCGGCCTTGACGGTCGTCTTGGAGCCGTCCGTGTCGGTCGTGATCGTCGTGCCGTCCGCCTGCGTGGTCGTGACCGAGCCGTCCGACTTGGTGACCGTCGTGGAGCCATCCGGGTTCTTGGTGGTCGAGACGACCGTCGCGTTGGCCTTGGCGGCCGCGCGCTTGGCCTGCGCCTTGGCCACGATCTTCGGGAAGACCTTGGCGTAGAACGTCTCGAGCTGCGCGGCGACGGACGTGCCCCAGGTGGCCACGAGCGCCGGGTCGACCTTGCGGTAGAGGTTGAAGATCGCCTGCGCCTGCGTGCGCAGCGTGGCGTCGTCGCTCGAGGTGGCGGCCGCGGCCATCGCGCTCAGGCGGCGCGCCGCGAGCTCCTCGAGCGCGTCGTGGCTCGAGGCGGCGAGCGCGCGCAGCTCCGGGAACGCGGCGCTCTCGAGCTCCGCGAGCGTCAGCGCCGCTCCGACTGGCGCGACCGCCGCGCTGGAGGCGGCGGCGGCGGCAGAGGCGGCGAGCGACGCCGAGGCGCAGAGCAGCAGCCAGGAGGCGGCGAGCAGCGAGCGGGCGCCTTTCATCGTCGTCGGGGCAGTCGGGAGGGGAGGGAGGGAGAGAGACTGGGTGGTGGTTCCTGTGTGTGGCGACCAGCCAGCCAGCGAGCGCTTCGCCGCGCTTGACTCTTGGCTTTTGCTCGGGACTTTTGCGAGTGAGAAGCCAGCACAAGGGCAGAAATGAACCCAGAGAGCGCACCACACGGTCGCACTTAAGCGGCGACCGCTGGACTTCGAAAATCACCACAAAAAGCACGAGTCGAGAGACAGGCCAGCTCGTAATTACTGACTGTTTTTGAGTCAGAAGTGAATGTGGAGCTCACATTGCCTGCACCTGCCAAGTGCTGCAAGCGAGCGACCGCGACGAGCTTCATGTTCGCGAAGAGCTACAAGTCCGTCGAAGAGCTACGCTCGCTGCTACAATCGCGCTGTTAAACTCGCTATCGTCGAGAGTTCGAGGAGATCGGGAGAGATCGGCCATGCCAAAAGGAGGTACGCCCCAGAGATAGGACTGGCAGTTTGAGAGGCTTTCCATGCGCTTGCGTAGGTTTCTGCTAGGGCTTGGGCTGCGATGGATACACTTTTATTTTCAAGTCGGCGGTTATTGAGCACTTTTGAGTCAACGAAAAATAACAGCGAAATAGCAGCGATTTTCAAAGCTAGCAGTGGTTCACATCGAGCAGCGCGTTGCGCCAGCCAAAGCGCGAGCACACAAACACCGTTCCGATACGCCGCGGCGGCACACGGAGAGCCTGTAAAAGCGAACTGATTGAAAAGGTGATTTCGTGTGTGAGCCGAGCCTGCGGGTGATGATTTGGAGGGAGTTCATTTTCCGCGGTCGTGTGGACCACATCATTCGAACCTACGCGGGAAATATGTCAGCTTGTCAAAAGTGAAAAAAACAAAACCGAACTTAGTCGGATCTGGACACTGAATATACAAATTCAAGTCAAATCGAGTAGTGGGTCAATGTTTTTAACAAATAGTGCACATTTTGCACGACATGCTTCGAGGTACACGAGCGGCGACAGCAGCCGCGACCCGCTCGACGCGCGCGCTCAGCAGCCGCAGCGCTGCGCCGTCGTTCGGCATCGCGTTCGACATCGACGGCGTGCTGGTTCGGTGCGTTCTGCGCGGCAACTGCGGTTGAAAGACGCGATTCCTTCACAAGTACTGAGAGCCACGTGCTCTTCTGTGACCAGCGGCGGCAAGGAGCTTCCGCGGGCGCGACGCACGCTCCAGAGCCTGCGCGCGAACAACGTGCCGCACCTGTTCCTCACCAACGGCGGAGGTGCGGCATTCTCTTCTCCCATGCATCTGAAGCTGTCGTGTCGTATGAAGGAGGAGGAACTCACTCAGTATCGCCCACACACAGGATGCATGGAGGCCATGAAGGCTGCGACGCTGAGCAAGGCGCTGGACCTGGAGATCGACCCGGAGCACATGGTGCTCTCCCACACGCCCATGCGCGAGATCGCGAGTGTCTACGGCGGTGCGTTGAGAGTCCTGCAGCCAGTCGGTCAGGCTCTCGAGCTGAGTGCACTGCGAACGACGTCCGGTGGCTCTCTTGGTCCAACAGATAAGCGCGTGCTCATCATGGGGTCGTACGACGTGTACACGGTGGTGCGCATCACTTGGTGCGCATTTCGCGGTCGGTCTTGACTGGCACTCGGGCTCATGAGTCGACGCGCGCACGTGATGCCAGGCTCGACAGTACGGGTTCAGCAAGGTCGTGTCCGTCAAGGACCTGACGCACCACCACCCGACGCAGTACCCGTTCCACGTCTTCGAGCACAAGTGCGTGCGGTCGGAGAGAGGGTCCCAGACGTGACAACCGAGTTGACGCTCCTTGAACCGAGCAGGAAGGCGCCGTTCCATGAAGAGCCCATCGAGGCCATCGTCATCATGCACGACCCGATCGACTGGGCACCGGAGATCCAAGTTGCAGTCGACGTGCTGGTCGGAGGTGCGTTCGTTGGTGGAGGTCGACCCGTCAGTCGTTCTGCCCTTGTGATCCTCATCCTGCACTGCCGCAGGCGACCCGCCTGGAAGTGGCCGCGCTTGCGGCACGCAGACGCCGCTGTTCGTCAGCAACGACGACTTCGTGTTCAGCGGCGCGTACCCGGTTCCGCGCTTCGCTCAGGGTGTGTGCGACTGCCGTCGTATGTGTCGAGTGTCGAGTGCGCCGACCTCACCCACTTGCTCGCTCCTGCAGGCGCGTTCACCAAGTGCCTCACGCTTCTCTACGAAGAGCGCACCGGCAAGACGCTCGAGGTGACTCGATACGGCAAACCCCACAACGTCACCTACAAGTACGTATGCGGTTCTGTCACTCCCGACGGTGACAGCGGCAGCGCGTGGTAGCTGAACGCGGCTGTGTCATCCCTCCAGATACGCTGAGAACCTGCTGAACAAGATCGCCGGCCGCGATCCGTCGAACCAGCTAGGGAACATCTACGGCATCGGCGACAACCCGCTCGCCGACATCCAGGGAGCGAACAACGCGGGCAGCAACTGGTCGTCGATTCTCGTGCGCACGGGCATCTTCGACGGCTCGAGCGACCCGGAGCACTCTCCGGACGTGACCACCGACTGCGTCTACGAGGCGATCAAGCACATCTACGAGCGTGAAGGGCTGGACCCGTCGTCGCTCTAACTCGCTTTCTGCAGCGAGGCCCAGGAGGAAGCCATAGAGCGAGGTGCTCGAGCACCTCGGCGCCCGCGATCGACGGTAGACAATGTCATCTCGGGCGTGTTACTTGGTCGCTCTCAGGCTCTATAGTCTATCAAACGCAAGGCCGGTGTCTGCAGGCGCGGCACCTCGCGTGTGTACCTCGGACGCGCGACCCGGCGCTCAAAACTGACGCGAAGACGCCGCGCCGTTCGTCGGAAGCGCTGCTGTCGCGATGTTTCGCAGCCAGACGCTGACCTCTTGCAGCACGGCGCGTTCTTGGGCAGCAGCGATCGAGCGGCTGCGGTTCTTCGCGCGACCAGCAATCGGCGGCTCGTCCTGCGAACTGCTCGAGCTCGAAAGGTGGTCGTTCGAGGTCTCGATCAGCTCCTCGCACAGCAAGTCGTCGGCTCCGACTTCAGCCATCACGACGTCGCGCTCGCCGACGTTCTGGTCCGAGCGTCTGCTCCTTCTGCTGTCGTTCGCGACGTCGCCGCTGTGTTGAGTGGTGCGCGTTGGATGTGACAGGGACGCTGCAGCAGGCGACCCCACAGTCGTCGCGGCATGTAGCAGCGAGCGGCAGAGCTTCGCCAGTGCGGGTTCGCTAGTCCCCCCCCCGCCGAAATCTTGCTCCAGCGTCCCGTCGATCGACGGCAGCGCTGCCAGCCGTTCTGCCGCGTCGACTTCCTCGATGCGATCCAGGAAGAGCGGGCGAGCAGACACCCGCGGGTGCTTCCGCTTCGTGAACAACGGCGGCGTCTTGGATCGCTCCGTTGCGGGTCGGGAGAACGCGTCGCCGTTCACAGCTCGCTTCGTTGGCGTGGTGGATGCACGGGCAAAGTAGTCTGGTCGAGAGGCGGGCGGTGCGCTTCTGGAGAGCAACTCGAGCGCCGCCGACGCGCCTTGTGTTCGGACCGGAGTGTACAGGAGAGGCGTGGCGTCGAGCGATGCTTTGCGGAGCACGCGTCGCGGCGGAGTCATTGAGCTGGCTGCAGATGCACTCTTCGCGTGTCTCGGCTGCTCCGAGTCGAGCCTCTCGCTCCCCACGTCGTCATTCGGGCTCCTGAGCACGAGTATCTTCTTCGCGGAGTCGAACATCTCCGTGTTCCGGCATTGCTGCGATGGCACAGAGCAGAGATCGTCAGAGACGCCCATCCGACGACGAGAGCATCCGCAACAGTACAACGTACGTGGCACGCGCATCGCGAAGTGCACGGGACGCCCGCCTGGTGGCACTCGCAGTAGTTCTTCATGCAGCCGCTCTTGCGACAGTTGCAGCCTCGGAGGTGCTGGCTCGTGCCAGTCGCGACCTTCGGCTGGAACGCGAGCGGGTTGCGCTCCAGGATGGCTGTCACTGCGCGGTCGCGTTCCTCCTGGTTCTCCTACTCACACAGCGACACACCAGTGAGTTCCCACACCTTCGGTCGCCCTCGCGGAGCACAGCCACTTCGCTCGGCATCGCACCAGCCGGTTCTTGCAGCCCTCGCAGTTACAGCGCGAGTCGCACACGCGCTGCGCCGCTAGGCACTCGCAGTAGAGCTTGAGGCAGTTGGACTTCTTGCAGCTGCAGCCCTTGGTCTTCTCGAGCTGCAGGACCCGGCAGCCCTTGCATGGACACCCAGCCTCGCACCCACCGAACCGGAGCAGACACGGGCACTCGGACGTGCAGATCCCGCCCTGGCACGAACACGCCTTCCGAGGCGCGTGGCTGCGGCTGTGGGCCGCCGCCCCGTTTGACGGAGCACTGCGGGCGGCGAACGACGGAGCTGGCGACGTGGAGCCGAGCGCTTCCCCCGCGGCTGCCTTCGATGCCGACACGGAGGCGTGGCGAAAGCTCTCAATCTTCTTGCTGGCGGGAGACCGGAACGTCTTCTGCGTCCGCTTCTCGATGGCTTGGATCGCGTGCGCGATCTCGAGGCGGTTGTGCTGGCGTCGCAGAGCAGAGGCGTCAGATTGCGGAGGCCTGCAGTTCGGCGCGTGGCAGCCAGCGCACCTCTCGGTTCTTGCAGCCCATGCACTGGCACCGGTCCCCGCAGCGCGCGTTGGCGGTGAAGCACTCGCAGTAGAGCTTGAGACAGCCGGACTTCTTGCAGTTGCACCCGCGCTTCCTCGTGGGCGTCGCGACCGCCGGAGAAGCGGCGGGTGGCGGATCCTCCTGCTGCTGCTGCTGCTTGGGGTGCAGTTGCTGCTGCTGGTGGTTCGCTGCGCTCCACTGCATTCTGTCTCGCTAGTCCAGATCCGTGGGGATGGTGGCGCTGCAGTCTGCTGCTACCGCGCAGCAAGGAACGAAGTCGCCTCTCGGGCAGCTGCGATCCACTCGACGCGCTGCTGGCGAACGCGTCGCGAGAACCGCGATCCGGCGATGCGAACGCAGCGGCTGCTGCTGCTGCGTGGAGCGCGAATTCGGGAGGCAGAAAGGGAAACGCCGGTCGCCTTCTCCGTCGTCTACGCGACTCTCGCTGCGAGCCACTCGCCTGCTTCCTGTCGCTCGCCCGCCCGCCCGAGCGTCTGCTCTGCTCTGCGCTGCTTCTCTCGCCTGCGAACTCAACCGCGGGGTTTTTTTGAACTTTTTTGAAAGCGCAACGGAACGCAGCATACTGTAAGCAAGTGTAACAGCGCAATAGGAAGCCTGCCAACGCACCACCCACGCACTCAAAAGCGACAACCAAACACAGCGAGCAGATTGCACCATGGCACCGACGTGCCTCGTGTTCCAATCGCGTTAGCACAGAAGCACCTTCTTCCTGCTCTTCGCTAGCGCTACGCTTAGTAGTCCGAGCCGCCGCCGAACATGTCCGTGCCGATCGGAGCCTCCTCCTCCTCCTCCTCCTCGACCGGAGCAGCGGCCTCGGCCGCGCCGGCGCCGCCCGCAGCCGGAGCCGCCGACGCGAACGCCGACGGGTCCGCGAGGTACGCCTTGTACGGGTTCGCCTTGGCGAACGAGAACGTGTCGAGCTCGACCACGACGGCCACTAGCGTCTTGAAGGCGTTCGCGACCGAGTGCGGGATCGATGCGAGCGTCGGGAAGCCGATCTCGAGCGACACGGCCGCGATGTTGCGCAGGCCCGCGACGAACTTAGCCGTGAGGTCGTCCTCCGTGAGGTCGAGCACCGCCGGGTCGAAGAGCGAGCCGTTGTCGTACACCGACGTGATCACGAGGCCGTACGTGAACGGCTTGATGTTGAGCTTCTGCAGCAGCACCGCCTCCGAGTTGCCGACCTTCTCGCCCTTCTTCGTGAGCATCACCTCGTTGATGATCTCGATCTGACCCTTCTGAATCTTGGTCGGGATCTGGAGCGCCTGGAAGAAACCGGTCTGACCCGGGTCCGCGCCCGTCGGGCCCGCCGGCACGATCACGTCGATCGGCGCCACGGCGCCCACACGCGCCGGCGCCGGCACCTTGTTCGCGTCGATCACCTCGCGCACCTGCGTGAGGTCCTCGTTCGTGAACACGAAGCCGACGTTGCCCTTGAGCAGCGGCAGGAACTGCTCGAGCGGGTGGCCCGGGTTCTTCTTCACGTAGTTGTTGAAGACCTTGCGGATGAGCGTGTTCTTGCCCATGAGCAGCTCGGCGCGGTTGCGGAGCGCGAGACGGATCTGCTGGATCTGGTTCGAGCCCACATTGTCGACGCCCACCAGGAAGATCTTGGTGTAGCTCTCGAGCATGTGCTCGAGCTTGGCGAAGTAGTCCTGCTTGCGTTCCTGCGAGAGACCCATGGTGCTTTTCTGGTAGTGACGAGAGGCGCAGTCGCTTGAACCAACCGGCGGGGCTGGAGACTTGCGCTTGAGAAGAAGGAATGCGCGGCCACCGCCGCCCGCGCCACCACGAAGCGAGCTGCCAGCCACCGATCTGTCAGAGGATTTATTATGCTGGAGGTTGACTGCTCCCTCGCCCTCAATCCCGCAAAGCGTATTTTAACGGAGGTTTTCAGTACTCGCCAATCCAAGCTGTTTTTCGGGGACCGGCGATCGCGGGACACAGTTTGAAGTCCCCCTTCGCGGCCGCGAGCTCGGGAGCTGTAGACGGCCGCCTTTCTCGCTTCCACCCCTCCATCCTTCCAGCTCAGCGTAGCAGCAGCAACACCAGCAGCAATGATCGCCGACCTCTGCACCGGCGTCGTCGAGTACGTGCACGAGGTGCTGCATTCGCCGCGCGCGAACGAGTTCATGGCGCACGTGCACGCGCTCTTCGAGCAGCTCGGCGTGCCCAAGCCGTACCCGGACGCCGAGCGGCTCGCGATCGCGATGGCCACCGGCATCTTCACGCTGCTCGCGTACTTTGTGCTCTTCGGCAAGCGCCACCGCCGCCGGCGAAAGATCCTGCAGGAGGACCTCGACAAGGCGTACGAGAAGGTGCAGGAGCTGCAGGAGAAGCTCGCGCAGGTGCGCGCTCGTCCGGAACGGGTTGGTTGTGTGAGTTCTTCTCTCTGCACGAGTCTCACGATCGCGCACGCTGCGCAGATGGAGGTCGAGGAGGAGGCGCACAAGCCCAAGGAGCAGATCCGCATCTGGATGGACGGCGCCTTCGACATGATGCACTACGGCCACATGAACGCGTTCCGCCAGGCGCGCTCGCTCGGCACGTTCCTGGTCGTGGGCGTCAACGACGACGAGTCCATCACTGCGTGCAAGGGAGCGCCGCCCGTGCTCAACAACGGTGCGTGCTTCATACACTGAGTTGCGTGGCGTTACGCGGTGCGACTCGCTGACGTGACACCGGCGGCTTCCAGAGGAGCGCATCGCGTCCGTGGAAGGATGCAAGTTCGTGGACGTAGTCGAGCCGCACTGCCCGTACATCATGAACGAGGAGTACCTCAAGCGCATGATCAAGAAGGTTCGTATGCTGTCGCTGGTTGTATGATACATGATACAAGTTGCAGGATACTCACACGCGTGATCGTCACCTCAGCACAACATCGACTTCGTAGTGCACGGCGACGACCCGTGCATCGTCGACGGCAAGGACGTGTACGAGTCGGCGCAGAAGCTCGGCAAGTACCGCACGATCCCGCGCACGGAAGGCGTGTCGACGAGCGACATCCTCGGGCGGATGCTCGTGATGCACAAGAACCACCACACGCACGAGGAGTACGGGCAGGGGCAGCTGTCGTCGCAGGTGAAGGCGAGCGGCAAGGGCCCGTACGACCGGCCGTCCAAGTTCCTGACGACGAACCGCATGCTGCGCCTCTTCTCGGCGGGCAACCACGAGCCCAAGAAGACGGACAAGGTCGTGTACATCGACGGCGCGTTCGACATGTTCCACGCCGGGCACGTGGAGGTCCTGAAGCGCGCGAAGGCGCGCGGGTCGTACCTGATCGTCGGCGTGCACAACGACGCGGTCGTGAACGCCCACCGCGGGCTCAACTACCCGATCATGAACCTGCACGAGCGCGTGCTGAGCGTGCTCGGGTGCCGCTTCGTGGACGACGTGCTGATCGACGCGCCGTGGGAGGTGACGCCCGAGATGATCGCGTCGCTGAACCTGTCGGCGGTCGTGCACGGCAGCCACCGCGACGAGACGCACCTGCAGGGCTTCTCACTCGAGAACCACTACCGCGCGGCGCGCGCCGCGGGCATCTTTGCGCTCATCGAGAGCCCGAGCAAGCTCGACGTGAAGGACATCGTCTCGCGCATCAACGACAACCGCGAGCGCTTCGAGAAGAAGTTCGTGAGCAAGATGAAGGCCGAGGAGGAGTACTACACGGACCGGTACGCGAAGAAATAGACGCCGGGGAGCGCAGGAGGAGGCGGAGGGGAGGAGACGGCGCTTGCTTGCCGCATTCGGCGGTGGCGGAGGGAGCTGCACATAATGGACGTTGCGTCTGACGTGGGAGGCGGTCGCGTAGCATGCGCAGTGGCGTTGCGAGGAGGCCGACGAGCCACGTGGCGCTCGCGCGTCACAGTCGATTCTCGATGCGGCGCACGTCGGAATCTCGCACACTGCATACAAACTTCAAGTCAAACGGCAAAGATCGGTTGTTGAACCTCGCGGGATGCTCGGTACTACCTGCCTGCCGCCGTGTGCCTCTTCCTCCTCCTCGATGACGCGGGCGCTGGACTGCCGGCGGCGCCATTGACGCTGTTCCCATGCGCTTCGCAGGCCGCCGCCTCGCGCAGCTCGCGCGCCAACTGCCGCTCCGCACTTCGCATTTGCGTCCGGCGACCACACACGTCTTCGCGCCAACCGCCGCCGCCTCGCGCTACCCGAGCCGCTCGCCCCCGTTCGCCGCCGCCCTCGCGCTGCTCTCGCTCGTGGCCGCCTCCGGACCCGTCGCGCTCGCCGCCTCGCTCAAGAAAATGGAGTCCGCCGACGCCGTGCGCGCCGAGGAGCTCTACAACGACAACAGCTACGACCGCCGCGCGCTGCTCGCGGACCTGCGCCAGATGCACGCCGGTGAGCACGGGACGCCGTTCGCTTGTACATATATCGCACCCGCGCTCTGTAGCGACACTAACAAGGAGGGGATTGTGCGTGCCTCTGCAGCCAACCCGGAGGACGTCGGCGTGATGTGGCGCCTGACGCGCTGCGCGTACGACGTGTCGAACCTCAAGAGCACGCCGGCGGACGAGAAGAAGGAGCTGACGTACTACGCGCGCGACGTGATCCAGCAGGCGATCGCGCGCACCGCGGACGTCGCGCAGGTGCATAACTGGTTCGGCATCATCCTGTCGGCCATCGGCGACTACGAGGGCTCCAAGGTCGCGATCGCCAACTCGTACACGATCAAGGGCCACTGGGAGAAGTCGGCGGCGCTCGACCCGAGCAACCCGACGACGCACTACCTGCTCGGGCGCTGGTGCATCTCGATCGCGGACCTCTCGTGGCTCGAGCGCAAGGCGGCGGCCGTGCTCTTCGGCACGCCGCCCGAGTCGTCGTACGACGAGGCGCTCGGGTTCCTCATGAAGTCGGACGCGCTGGCGCCGGGCGCCTGGAAGAAGAACACGCTGCTCATCGCGCAGGTGCACTACAAGAAGAAGGACTGGGCGGCGGCCAAGGCCTGGACCGAGAAGGCGCTCGCGGCGCCCGTGGAGACCGAGGAGGACCAGACGGTGCACGACGAGGCCGCCGCGCTGCTCAAGAAGTTCTGAGCGCCTGCGCGTCGTCACAACCTGCGGCCTGCGACCTGCGTGCGTAGATCTTATCGGCTGGAATGCACACATGCACGCATGCATGTGCCCAGGCGCCCAGGCGGAGCGACGGGGACAACGCGCGAGCGTCTTGATCACCGTCGTGCGGAAACAGGTGTTTGGTTGCCAGTTTATTTGACGTCTCCGGATAAAAAATTTCCCGGGCTGGCGCAGCTCCGGTTTGTGCGTCAGAAAGTGCAAAAACACTGAAACAAGTTTCGAAACTAGGGCAAACACACTGAAGCATTTTTGAAATATATCTAACGGGTCGTGACATTTCAAACACAAGGACCAAGCGGGTTTGACATTTCTGACGCAACGACCATTAGGGAGATCCGAGCCTAAAACACGAAACTGACGAGTCGTGACATTTCGAACACAAGGACCAAGCGGGTTTGACATTTCGAATACAAGGATCGTACTTTTCGAGAATGCCTAAAACGGATCAATTAGTGAATCAGTTTAGACAGGATTTCAGCAGTGAGACCAACACTCCTTCGCGCCGCGCAAGCTCGCATTCAAAAAGAGCTCGAGGACGCGCTCTCGCCGAAGACCCCCCTCCCACCCCCCCCCCCTCACCCCTCCCTCCCGATCGACATCGACATCGACATGTCGACCCCGCTACCGCGAGTGTACTCGCGCGTGTTCGACTTGCTGTGCGATTGCTGTCGCAACAAGGTATTGAGTGCAGCGCACCCGTTGACCTCGAAGGAGCTACGAGGGGTGCGTGGAAGGGAGGGCAGCTCAATCGCAGATGCTGCCGCTCTGCTCGGCATGAGGCCGAACTCACTCCAGAAGAGAATGAACCGCTCGTTCGGGAGTATGAGAGCTCTACGCAAATCGCTGCAGCCTGAAGTCGAGAGCGTTCTTCTTGCTCTTCTTCTTCTTGTCCTTCTTGCTGTCGCGAGAGCCGCCACCTCGCAGCGCGTCCATGATGCTCGCTACGTCCGCGCTCGCCTGCGCCTGCTCCTTGCGCTGCTCCGAAGCCTCAGCGTCCCCGACTTTGC
>JAASGM010000477.1:0-19117 GCA_023334215.1 Globisporangium cystogenes | reverse complement strand
CGGCGGCATCGGCGCCACGCCGCTCTTCGCGATCCTCGAGGACATGGCGGCGAAGCTGAGCTGCGGCGAGCCGCTCTCGCAGCGCGTCTTCTTCGCCTTCTCGTTCCGCGAGCTGTCGCTGCTCGAGGAGATCCATCCGACACTCGCCAAGATCCGCGAGCTCGACCCGCAGGAGCGCTACTTCAGCTTCCACTTCTTCCTCACGAGACCGCCCAGCGCTGCGGAGCTCCGACGGCGAGTGCGGCATCCTGTCGTGCTAGGCTCTGGTCACAGCTCACCTCAGTTCTCGAAGCCGTTCACCACTGCGTTAGAGTCCAGCAAGACGAAGGCTGTCGTGCTTCTGACGGTGCTTCTTGCTGCCACCGGCGCGCTACTCTGGCAAGAGTTCCTCCCGGAGGAGGACGACGCCAGAAGCGATCGCGACAACGATCGTCCGAGCCTCTGGCCACTCAAGTACTTCATCGAGGCGTCGACACTGCTCCTGGCCGCGCTCGTAGTGCTGGTCTTCGTCGTTGCCGAGCGTGTCGTTCGTGCGCGTCGAGTTCGAGTGGTGGAAGCGAGGTATTGGGACGCCGATCCGTACGAGAAGCTGCTCCCGGATCCTACGCCAAGCCGGCTCCACCAACGCGTCTACGAGCTCTCTGTCGAGGACCTGCTCAGCGAGTACAGCGTGACGGTCGGACGGCGTCCCGATGTACCCGAGTTGCTGCGCAGAGTGTACCGCTCCCATGCGTACGACTCGGGCTTCTCGACAGCGCCGTCTGCGTCAAGTGGCGTCGGCGTCTTCATCTCGGGACCGGAAGCGCTCAAGTCTGCGACTGCTCACGCGATCGCAGCGATCGGCTCCGCGCACTTCGACGTCCACGAAGAGGAGTTTGAGCTGTGAGAGAGCCGAGCGAGTGAAGGAGAAGCAGTGCATGTCGTGTTGTGGAAGGTGTGTGTGTGTGTGCAAGCGTAGAGTTGGTGGTCAGGATGCAGTGTGAGGCTAATGGAGCATTCGCATGCGATGGACTAGCGGGCGGGGAGCGCGGGCGATCAGAGCTCGAACTCCTCTTCGTGGATGTCGAACTCACTCGGCGCCGAACTCGCGATCGTGAGGTGCACGACCGACTTGAACGACTCCGGACCGGAGACGAAGACCCCGATGGTGCCGTTCAGCGCGCTGGTCGCCGCCTGGTTGTTCGCGAGGAACGTCTGGTGCCCTTGGCGCACGAGCCGCACGAGAAGGTCGAGGTTCGGGCGTGCTCCGACCGTCACAGCGTGGGCCTTGAGCAGGTCCTGGAACGTGGCGATGTTGTTCTCGTAGTGGCGCGTCGCTGCGGTCGCGGGCGTCTTGAAGACGTCGAAGAAGCCCTGGGCACCGGCGTTGTCCACCTTAGTGCGCGCGCGCACGACCTTCTCGACGAGCACGAGGCCGTACACGATGACGCCGCCGAGGAAGAGGATAAGGAGCTGGACGAACGCCTGGAGCGGCCAGAGGTGGCCGCGGCCGTTGCGCTTGATCTTCCCGGACCCATACTCGAGCACGCTCACGATGACCACGACGAAGACGAACACGACGATGTACATGGCGCACTTGTTCGCCGGCAAGCGGAGCGGCTGCGAGAAGCGCTGGTGCGGAGCCCACGGCCGCGCCGGCGTCTCGTATCCTGTCGCGACTGTGTGGAACGTGCCGCCCAGGCGCTTGTGGTCGATCGCGCGCTCGAGCGTCTCGGGCGTCGGCGCCTTCGTGAGGCTCAAGTGGAACGTGAAGAACTTCTCGTTCGGGTCGAGGTCGCGGATGCGCGCGAGCAGCGGGTGGATCTCCTCGAGCAGCGAGAGCTCGCGGAACGCCAGGATGAGGTACACGCGCTGCGTCATCGGGACGCCGTTCGAGAGCTTGACGACCATGTCCTCGAGGATCGCGAGCAGCGGCGTCATGCCGATGCCGCCGCCGATGAGGCACACAGTCGGGTACTCCTCGTACATCCCGAACGACGCGCCGTAGTAGCCGTCCATGTACACGGTCGGCAGCACGTTCTTGGCCTTGCACTCCTCCGTGTGCTTGATGAGCTCATGGGTCCAGTCGCCGAGCGACTTGAGCAGGATCGTGAGCGAGTGCGGGCTCGCTTTCGGCGACGAGCTGATCGTGAACGCGTGCCATTGGAGCTTGGAGATCGCCGGCACGTTCAGGTACACGAACTGCCCGACGCTGTAGTGGCCGCTCAGGTCGAGCGCGCGCGAGACGACGACCTTGACGATGTCGTGGTCGAGCGCCGTGAACTCCTTGATCTGCACGGGCGCGAACGCGTTGGCGCTCGAGAGCGCGCGATTCACGAGGTAGAGCAGGAAGGTCGGCAGGATCCACCACACGATGCCGTTGTAGTGCATGATGGTGAAGACCATGGCCGGGAACGCCAGGTGGTGCACGTAGTAGAAGACGTTGTAGTACTTGCGGCGCACCCACGGGATGGACGTCGCGCCGATGACGAGGACGAGCAGCAGCGCGATCTCGCCGAAGACGTTGGTCCAGACGCGCTTGCCCTTGGCCGCGCCGAGCGGGCAGTCGAAGCACGGCAGCGCCTGCTCCTTCCACTCGCCCTTGTGGCCCCAGAGCACGAAGAAGACGATACAGTGGCACTGCGCGAGCAGCACGGCGGCGATGCCCATCCAGCGGTGGTACTTCAGGCCGTTGGCGTACGAGATGTTGAGGAACTCCATCCACGCACAGTTGCGCGTGGCCGGGAGGAAGAGGAACGAGAGGTTGAAGACGCTCGTGAAGCCGAGCGAGACGCCGAGCACCTTGAGCTTCCCGGCGTAGTCGAGCACCTTCTTGGCCTTCTTGGCCGAGAGCTTGGCGTTCTTGATGCGCCGCGTGTACGTCAAGCTGAACGTGAGGCAGTTGCCCGCGATCACGATCGCGAGGAAGAGCAGCTCGCCATACGTGTACGGGCTCAGGTGCGAGCCGAAGCGCGGGCGGCGGCGGAAGACCCGGGCGACCTTGAGCAGGACCCGAGAGCTCATGCGGTGGACGTTGTAGAGCTTGAGGAACTCGGCGAGCAGCAGCGTGGCGCCGAGCGGGACGATGCAGAAGAGGATGAAGAACGTCGGGCGGACCATCTCGGTGCGCTTGCCCCACCACTTGGTCGCCGTCGCCTTGAAGTCGACGTTGAAGTAGTCCGTGTGGTACGCGATCTGCGCGAACGCGAACGTCACGATCGACGTCAAGATCAGGAGCTGCGCGACGGTGCCGAGGTACCAGAACCTGCGCGTCCAGGCCGGCGGGTTGAAGCGATCCGCTGCGATGGACTTGTTGGCGGCACTGGTGCTAGCACCCACGTCTGGGGTCTTCGTCTCGGTCGGGCCGACATCGTTCGAGGAAGAGTCGAGTGCCATCGTCGCGCGAGCGCTTCCAGTCTTCGGTCAACTTTGACGGCTGGAGCGAAGCGAGAGGAGAAGCCGCTTGCCTTGGAAGGAGACGCTGCTCGCTGGGTCGAGTTGAGGCGAAGCTGGAGAATCGCGAACTGATAGCACCGCCCTTGGGCCTCTTGGCCTTGCAAGAGGGAGCTGTTGCAGCCGTGCCATTGTCATGCGATCTCGACCGGTCGGCGCGTGCCGTGAGCCACTCGGGCAGGGCAGGGCAGAGCGCGAGATGATCCTTCGCGTGCATCGAGTTGACGCGAGTTGACATGAGTCCACCAGTTCCAAGTTCTCAGAGTTCAGAGTCCGAGTCAACGAAACTCCGTCGCGGTGCCTGCCGTCCATTGATCCAGCGTCGCATCTCGATGCTTGGAGACGCACACTTCGACGGTGCTCAAGTCGCCGATGACTGGAGAGCAGAGCTCCCAGCCAAGCGCGAACGCTGAAGACTGTGAGACTTAGCGACAACATCCACAACTTCGGCGAGCGGGTCTCGAGGCGCTTACTTGTGCGCTGACAGAGTTCGAAGCCGAGGAGCAGACACCGCTGGGGTTGAGTTCCGAGTCTGGACACGAGACTTCGAGTCCGACAGAGTGATCTCAAGGAGCCAAGAGCCAAGTCCGGCAGCTCTGCTGCCTTCAGGACACCATACGAGTCAACGTAGTCACCTGGACACGACGAGAAGGAGTTCATGCTCCAGGATGCACCAAAACCTGCTTCCTTCCTTCGTCCTCTTGCTGCACATGAACGACCACTTCCCCCCCTCTCGACACTCACGCCCGCCTCAGAACTCCTCGCTGTTCTGGATGCGGTTGCGCTCGAGGAAGCCCTTCGTGGCGGTCTCGCTGCCGCCGTCGGCGTCGAGGGTCTTGCTGCTCTTCTTGTGCGCGAGCGGCGGCTTCCCGGCCCCCGCGGCACCGACGTCGCCGTCCGACGCCTGCTTCTTCACGCGCTTGTCGCCCGGCGCGCCGAGGTCCTCGTCGTCGTCGTCGTCGTCGTTCTCGTCGCCTTCGAGCCCGCCCTCGCGGTACTTGAGCAGGTTGCGCTCGATGAACGGCGACGTCGTGCGGTACTGGTCCGCGACCCAGATGCGCAGCGTCTCGAGGAACTTGCCGTCGCCGTCGCTGAGCGAGCCCCGCACGACGCTGCGCACCTCGGCCGCGTTGTCGCTCTCGAGCTCCCACTCGGTCTTGACCTCGATGTCGTCGCGGTCGCTGCACACGACCATGAGCAGCGGCACGAAGCGCTTGCGCACGTCGCGGCGGATGCTCGGGATCTCGAGCGCGCGCGCCTGGAGGTCGCGCGACGTCTTGCCGACAACGATGTCGGCGAGCCAGTTGAGGCAGAAGGTGAACTTGCGCAGGTTCGAGCGGCAGATCTCGAAGCGCAGGAGCTCGAGCAGCTCGACCTCGTCCAGCAGCCGCGGGCACCGCGCGAGCACGAGCTCCTGCACGCGGTAGAACATCTCGTCCGAGTTCTCGTGGCCGTGGCCGCCGAGCGCGTAGCAGCTCTCGCACAGGTCGAAGCCGACGCACGTGGCGCACGCGTACCGCGGCCCGACGACCGGCGCGGCCTTGCAGAACTGGCACGACGTGCCCTCGTGCACGTACTTGGCGTTCGCGAACCGCGCGGTCACGCGCTGCCGCGCGCCGGCCACCATCGTGCCCATGAGCTTGACGGTCTGGACGCTCATGCCGCGCCAGCGCCGGTTCGGCTGGCCCCCGGACGGCTGCTCCGGCGCACTCGCAGCCGCCTCGGGCGGCGGCGCGTCGGCCTCGCCCGCCGCCTGCAGCTGCTGCTGCTGCGGCGTGGGCGAGTCGCCGAGCTCGTCCGAGTGGCGCTGCGGCGACGTGGCCTCCTGCGCGAGCGGCTTGGACACGTACAGCGCCTTCTTCTCGGCCGTGAGCGTGCGCGGACCGTGCAGCACGAGCTTCGCGACGTCGTCGCTCGACGGGCCGAAGAACGCGTGGTCCTTCCCGAAGCGCTTCTCCTCCGGGCCGAGCGGCCCCGTCACGGAGCTCGGGCGCGGCTCGAGCGTGATGCGCACGTCGGTGACCAGCGTCTTGCGCTGCATCGTGGCGTACGTCACGCGCATCGTCTTCTGCGCCTTGAGCAGCGGGATGAGGAACTCGCGCAGCTCCTTCTGCGTCTCCTTCGCCGCGCCGCGGATCAGGATCTGCGACTCGGCGATCTGCGGCGCGCCGTCCGGCGCCACGGCGTCCAGCAGGATGCGGCTCGTGCCGTCCTTGGCCTCGAACGGGAGCCTGTCGAGGAAGCGCTGCAGCTGCGCCGGGTCGAACTCGGTCGTGGCCGCCGCGCGCACCTTGCGGTCGTCCTCCCAGTCGCGCATCACCTGGTCCTGCGTCGGGTCGTCCGGCGGCAGCAGCCCGCCCGCCGAGATCGGCGGCGGCGTCCCGGGCGGCGTGTCCGGCGACTCGTCGAAGTCGACGCCGAGGCCGCCGTCGGCGCGCTGCGCGTCCGGCTCGGCGCGCAGGCGCTCGGTGGGCCCGAAGCCGACGTCGGCGTCGCCGCGCGGCGCGTAGTAGGCGGCCGAGGACCGGCGGCGCATCTCCATCTGCTGGATCTGGAGCTCCAGGTCGACGATGCTGTCCTGCTTGTCGCGCAGCTGCGCGAGGTGCTTGTCCTGCTCCTCCTGCAGCATGCGCTCGAGGCTCGCGATGCGCTGCTTGTGCGCGTCGACCTTGTCGTCCCGGAGCTGCAGCGCGAGCTCCTTGCGGTCGAGGTCCTTGAGCTGCATGCTGTTCTCGGCCTTGAGCGCCGCGATCTCGCTGCCAAGGCGCTCGCGCTCCTCGCTGCGTTCGCTACGCTCGCGCTCGAGCGCCTCGCTGCTGGCCTCGGCGCCGGCCTGCGTGACGGCGGCGCTGGTGGCGGCGCTCGCGTCGGTCTCGAGCAGCGCGGCGCCGGCCTGCGCGGCCGGCGGCAGCCCGCTCTTCTTGCCGCCCGCGAGCCGCGCGGCGCGCGCCTTCTTGTTGGAGGCCTCGAGCGCGCTCACGAGCCCGCGCAGCGCGCTGCTCTCCTCCTCCTTGAACTTGATCTCCTGCTGCAGGAACGCGATCTGCTTGTGCGACGCGTCGAGCTTGGCGGTCTCGAGCGACAGCAGCTCGTTCTCGCGGAAGATGTACTCGAACTTCTTCTTCCAGCGCGCGAGCTCCTTCTTGAGCGTCACGTAGTTGGTCTCGTAGATCTGCAGCTCGCGCACCTTGGCCGCGAGCTCCTCCTGCGTCGCGCGCAGCTGCTCCTGCGTCACCTGCCGCTGCGAGTAGCTCGCCGCGTTGCTGCTGAAGGCCGCCGCGTCCTCCGCGCCGCCCATTTTCGCTTGCTGCTCCTTCTCTTCTCTCTCTCTCTCTCTCGGTCGACCTTGACCACGACCTCGACGACCACCACCTGCTGCTGCGGCGCCGGCGCACGTCTCCAAGTGGCTCCGTTCGAGGCGCCGGCGCGAATGAGGGCGAATGATGAGTGATACAACTTATTAGCGACTAGTTCGCGTAGCTGTTTCAACGGGGTAATATATTTAGATGACATTTTCAAACAGATAAAGTCTATCAATCATTCACAGGAAACCAACAATACACATACAATATCACGTTAAATAAGTCACATACATAGATCAAGTCATCTCCCAGAAAACAGCTGCGCGATCCAGCTGTCGATCTTGCTACGCCCACGTCACATACTATTATCCGCACGTACGCACCTCTCAAAACTAATCGACAATCACTCTGCAAGATGCGCCGCACTGCTCGCCGCGCTGCCGCCGCCACCACCACCTCCGCTTCCGCGACGACCAGCGATGGCGCCGCCTCCACGCGTGCGGCAGCAGCTGCTGCTGCTGCTGCTACTGTAGTCGCTTCCTCCTCCGACTCTCCGGACGCGCCGCCCGCCAAGCGCGCGAAGACCGCGACCGCGGACGCGTGGGGGGCACTCTTCGCCGCCTCCAAGCGCGCCGCGCCGCGCGCGCAGCCCCGGCCAGCGTCGCCGCTCTCCGCGGAGATGCAGGCGCGCGTGGACGCGCTCGGCGCCTTCGAGGGCGTCGCGGCGCGCAGCGTCCCGGGCGGCGCGCGCATCGCCGCGTGGAACGTGAACGGGCTGCGCGCGGTGCTCAAGAAGGACGACTCGGCGCACCTGCGCGCGTACGTGGCGCAGGAGGACCCGGACGTGCTCTGCCTCAGCGAGACCAAGATCGACCGCGACGAGCTGCAGAAGGTGCGCCGGACGTGGACGCAAGAGTGCATGTAGGCAGCGAGTGTGGGTGCTGACGTGTCCGGCGAGCAGCTTGAGAACATCTGGCCGCAGTTCGGGTTCCAATACTGGTCGTGCGCCTCCAAGAAGGGCTACGCGGGCACGGCCGTGCTGAGCAAGGTCAAGCCGCTGAGCGTCAAGGACGAGATCGTCGTGGGCGACAAGGCGGCGGACGACGAGGGCCGCTTCCTCGCGCTCGAGTTCGACCGCTTCTGGCTCGTGCACACCTACGTACGTACGTGCGGATGAGGACAAGGAAGAGGACGAGGATGAGCGCTGCTGACCATTCGTTGGACGCGCGCAGGTGCCGAACGCCGGCGTGAAGCTCGAGCGCCTCGCGTACCGCACGCAGCAGTGGGACGCGGCGTTGCTGCAGATGCTCCAGGAGCTCGAGAAGAGCAAGCCCGTGATCTGGTGCGGCGACCTCAACGTCGCGCACGAGGACATCGACATCCACGACCCCAAGACCAACGTGCGTTGGCGGCGTTCGAGGTCGTCTCGTGTCGTCGCGTGCGTTAGGAGTAACCAACGCCAACCCGTGTGTGTGTGTGTGCGTGGCTGTCGTTCAGCGCAACAAGAGCCCGGGCTTCACGGACGCCGAGCGCGAGAGCTTCGGCGCGACGCTCGCGCGCGGCCGCTTGGTCGACTCGTTCCGCGCGCTGCACCCGGACGAGCAGCAGTTCAGCTACTTCTCGTACCGGTTCAACGCCCGCGCCAAGAACAAGGGCTGGCGCATCGACTACTTTGTCGTCTCGCAGGCGCTCATGGACCGCGTGGTGCGTGCTGCCAGCTCTCCCGTGACAGACTCGCAGGCTGAGCTGACTGACCGCCCTGCTTGCAGGAGGCGTCGATGATCCGCAGCGCCGTCACAGGCAGCGACCACGTGCCGATCGTTCTGGATCTCAAGGAGCCGCTCTAGAGCCACAGCATCCATCACAGCTGCAACAACACTCGTTCGGGAAGTAGTAACACGGCGACGCCTGTTGCTGTCGTCTACGCACCGTTCGTTCACGACGACCGTGTGCTCGCAGCCGGACGGCCAGCGCTCACTGCTCCTCGCTCGACGGCGTCCGCGTCGGCCCTTGCGAGTACTGGCTCGGCGAGAAGCCGTCGTCGCCGGCGTTCATGACGAACTCGACGAGCGTCGTGCACTCGCGGTACGGGTTCTCCGTCTCGTTATTAGGCGTGCGGCGGGGGAAGCGCAGCAGCGGGTCTTCGAGCCCGGCGACCACGAGCTCGTACAACTGGTACTTGCGCGCCGAGAGCTGGAGCGTCCGGAGGATCTGCACCTCGTCCACGTAGCGCCACCGCACGCAGCCGAAGAGCGTGCGCACGACCGCCACGTCCGCGAAGTCCGCCGCCGCGTGCGCTGCGCTCAGCCCGTGGGCTTCAAAGCAGAGCGTCGTGAGCTGCTTGACGAGCGTCGTCTCGCCGCCCGGGACGTGGAGCCGGTCGCTCTGCAGAAGCATCGCGAGCGTGTCGAGCGGCGCGCGGTGCAGCGTCTCAAGCGGCGTCATCGGCATCAGCTCGCCCCTGGCGCCAGTCGGCGCCGACAAGAAGACCGTGCGTCCCGCTAAGTAGTGGCGGAGCGCAACGAGGCGGTGGCCCCACACGAAGAACCGGCCCGTGAACGCTGCGCGCAGGAACTCCGGAGCGTCCTCGTGCTCGGCTGGCTGCGACGCCGGCTGCGACGCCTCCGCCTCGCTCTGGCTCGCCAGCCCGCGCCCCAAACGGGCGGCGTGCTCCGCCAGCGTGCTGACCTGCGGCGCCGCGTTCGAGTGTGGCGACGCCTTGAGGAGCGGCTTCCAGACGTTGTACTCGAACGCGCTGTGCGTGTAGCGCAGTGACACGGTCTCCTCGTGCCGCGCGTCGCCGCGGAAGCGCTTGTAGGCGACCTTGAGCTCCCCGCGCAACAGGAACCTGGGGTCGGCCGGGCGGAACCGCGCGTCGTCGTCCGGGTCCCGCGGCTCCTTCACGACGCGCCACTGCATGAGCACGACCGAGCTCATCTCGAAGCGCACCTGGAACGCGAACTCGCCGAACTCGAAGAGCGTCGTCGGCCGCACGTAGCCGTCCTCTCCGCTGACGCGGGTGTCAGCAAACGTCACGAACGGATCCCACCACGCGAACTGGCGGTGGAGCTCGAGCAGCGAGAGCGGCTGCTCGAAGCCCTGGCGGCCGAACTTGCGCTTCCCCCACTCGTCGAGCACCAGGACGAGGTTGCGCCACACGTCGGCTTGCTTGACGTTGATCTGGAAGCACATGACGATCCGGCCGAGAACGTCGGCGTCCCTGATCCCCCCGAGCCCTTCGACCTGGGCCTTCGCCAAGACCTCGCGCGTGCGGCTGTGCGGAAGCCCGCGGAGGAAGCCGAAGAGCGACTCGAGCAGCGCGTTCCGGACGCTCTCGTCGGCCACTTGCGCGCACGCGACGCACAAGTTCACCCAGTGCTCGAGGATCATGTGCGCGATCGCGACCCGGAGACTCGTGTGCATCAGCTCGCCCGAGACGCCGATCCACTGGCACAGCTGCATGACGTCGTACGCCCGCGTGGGGTCCACGAAGCGGACCTCGTGCGTGTACACGAACTCCACGACGGTCGCGACTGCGGCAGCGCTCGCCTGGTGCCACTCGATGTGCACCATCTCGGTCGCCGCAGGGGCGGAGGAGCGGCGGCGGGCGATCCGCGAGTGCGCGTCGCCGTCGTCGCCGTGCAGGCTGCTCGCCTCCGCCTCGTTGGCGCTGAACCGCTGCGAGCGGATGCCTCGGTGGTGCTTCTCGTGCTCCCGATCGACTTCGGCAAGGAGCTTGCGCTGCGTGTGGATGCGCTGCGCTGGAGCGTGTCTGCTGTTACGCGCTCGGTTCTCCTTGCCCTCCTCGGATGCGTCTGCTCTCTCCGAGCAGCGCTGTCGTGCGTCGGTGCTGCTGCTGTCTCCCGGCTTAGCGACGCTCCAGTCCCGCGTGCTTGCTCGCTCCAAGACCAGGTGTCTCGTCGAGCCAGCGTCCGCCTCGCGGATGCCTCGCAGCGCCTCCCGGGGACTCGCGCGTGCGTCGCTCCGCTGTCCCGGGCTGACGTCGGACGCACTCGCCCCGCTCGTCACAGACGTTCGCGACGCCGAGTGCGCGAGGCAACGGGCGATCGCGAACGGAGTGGTGGCTCTGGCGCCCGAGCGCCTCTCGTCGTCGCGGCGCCCAGCATCCAGCGGACATACTGCGGGCGACGACGAGAGTGCCAGCTCCGAGCCGTGCGCCGTGACGAGGTTGCGCGTCCGGTCGACTCGGTGCAGCGTGCAGCGCAGCGGCAGGAACGCCGGGCGGCCGCTGCGGTCCACGGTCCGCACGAGCACTGCCGGCGTGCGCGTGACCTCGCCGCGAGGCTCCGGCTCCTCGCGCGCGGCCGCGAGGCTGTTCCGCAGCCGCTTCCCGAGCGTCGCGATCTCGCTCAGGTGGACCGCGAAGGAGCAGCTGCCGACGTGGAGCATCGCGTCAGGCGCGCCGAGATCAGCGCGATGCAGCGGCGGGTCGAGGGCTCCGTCCCACAGGCTCCGGGTCGAGACCGAGCGCTCGCTCCCACCGAGCGCGCTGCTGCCGTCGCTGCCGAACGATCGGCGCGCCGGCTGCTTCCCGCCGCTTCGATCACCAGACAGCGAAGCCTCCGGCGTCTCCGGAGGCTGTGGGAAGTCGCGCGTCCGCGTGGACGCCGGCGGCGTGTCCAGCGGAGCCGCCGCCAGCGCCAGCAGCTGCGGGGACACGGGGCTGCTGGAGCTGCCGCTGGACGCGCGGTGCTTCGTCTCGCGACTGCTGCTCGGCGGTGGAGTCGTCGCTGCAGCTCCGGCTCGTGCTGCTGCCGGCGGCTGCGGTGGCGGCTGCTCCGCCTCAGGCTCGTTAGCCTGCGGCGACGGGCGCGCTGCTCGCCGCTGCTGCTTGGCGCGAGACGCGGCAGCTGGTGCCGATGACGCGTCCGCGTCACTCGCAGCGCGCTTGCGACTCGCTCGGGTGGCCGGCGGCTGCGGCTGCGGATGCGCGCGCGCCGCCGCCGTCGACGACCGCAGCGCGCGCGGCTCCGGCGCCGCTGGCTGCTGCTGCGATGGGCGGCGAGGCGCGCGGGCCATGAGGTGGGCAGCGGACGTCGCGAGGAGGTACGCCCTCGAGTTATGACGTGTGAACTGCAACATTTGTCCTAAAATTGCAACATTTTCGAGTACTGTTTAATTACTCATAATAGCCATGGCTAAAGCTTATTTCTGAGAATTCGCTTGTTGGGCATACAGGTCCGACTCGCACCACTTCAAGAGGTCACCACCGAAAGGCAGTGAAGATGCGGTCGACGCGACGCCCCAGCGAGCCCGCGAAGCGCTCCCACCGGCCCCTGACATTCGACTTGGCTGGCACGGTCAGCGGGAGCAACGTCGATGACGCCCGGAACACCAGCGCCGCCGAGGTGCTTGTTCCCACACTCGACCTCTGCTCTGACGAGCTCGGGCTGCGCGCCGTGCTGGCGTCGCTCGCGCTGGCGGTGTGCGCGCGAGGTGACCCGAACCCAGGACACGACCGCGCCTGCATCATGCGCGTTGGGGTCGACTGGACTGTCCGCGGAGTCGCCGGCGTGGTCGGGATCGTGCGGCTCGTCGGCAGCTTCGCTCTTCCAATGGAGCGAAGTGCGTTGATCGACAGTCTTCGCGTGCGAAAGCCGCTCGACTGGCTCCTGTCTGCGCGCGCGCGCCGAGGAGTGGGCTGGGCAGCCAGGGCTTCGAGTGCTCGTGGGGACAACAGCTGGTATCGCGTGGTCTACACACACACGAAGCTCGCGTGAGCAAGAGCATTGAAGCAACGCAAGCAGCGCGTCCGAGCTGCGCGTGCGCACCTCGTATCTGAAGCGTGGAGAGTGCTGCGCACATGGCGACGTCATGAGTGGGCGGCGTTCGAAGGCCGCTTGAGCTGGAGAGCGCGAATACGACAATGGACGATGTCCTCCCGATTCGATCTCGCGTGTTCCGGTGAGCGTAACGCGATCGCTCGTACAGACAGAGAGCGAGACGACCGGCGCACTGCGTTCAGCCCCTTCTGTCGATCATCCGGCTCGCCTCAAGTCCGTACGTACGCGCGTATGGGAGAAGCTCCGGGCTCAACCGGATGCGATGTTGTCCACTTCAGGTGGACGCGTGACAGGAGGACACTTTGGGTCGCCGTCGCGCTTTACCGGAACCTGACGTGGAAGCAAGCACCGTGTCGATCTCCTTGCGGAGCGCGTTCTCTTTTCCATGACGCGCTGGCGAATGCGAACGATGTCGCGAGGTCCGTGATACAGGCGACTGGCGCTCACAGATATATGGCGCCTCTCGCTGGGAGGCTCATGAAGCGCGAGAGCTGTCAGTCAGGCGGCAAGTGCCGGTGTTGACTCCTGTGCGCGGCCAGAGGTGACGTCCTCCAAGAGGTGCTTGCGGATGGCATTCGTCCCCAAAGTCGACCAGCCGTCGTTGTGAGCTGATACCGTGGCGATCGGCATCACTGCGCATCGGTGGTGTTAGTGGAAGTGAAGCACACGCCAGCGGATCTCCTGTGCGGCGAGCTCCTCCGAATCGCTCTGTACGATCACGTCGCTGATGGCACAAGAGGTTATTGACAAACCTGCATGCTGGTTTGCTCAACAGTGTTCAGGTTGTCAAGGGTACAACGTAACCCCAGCGCAACATGTGAGGGTTGTCTCCCGCAAGAGCGACCGCGGAGGCCATCCAGCGTCTCCATCCATGGACAGCGGCCAAAGTCGACGGAAGGTTCATCCACGCGCGCGAGAGAGAGACTTCGGGTTTGCACCAAAAAAGGTCGTGATAAAGAACAGCTTGTACACGGCGTATACTGCCGATATGTGACTAGAGCTACGGAGCTACCTACAGAGCTGAGGTCGCAGGCTCACTCTCGTGAGACGGCGAGCGCGTTCGCCTCCATACACAGGAACGGCAGCCGCGCGAACGCGCGCGCAGCGGCGGAGACCAGCGACGTCAGCGCAGTCGCTGCCTGGATGCGAGCGTGGTCCCGCATCCGAGCATCCTGGATGAGCTTGAGCTTCGCGTCGCGGTACGGCCAGCGGATGCCGCACCGCTTGCACGCGCGCTTGATCGTGATCGGCGCGACGCCAAGCAGCTTGGCCGCCTCACGCTGCGGCATGTGGAAGAACGGCTCGAGGTCTCCTGCCTTGAACTTGTACACGACGCGGCTCCTGCGGGTTTGCCGCGCGTCGAGCCGAAGAATGGAGCGCACGACCTGCGACGTCGCCGACGCCCGTCGAGTTCTCTTGCTGGTCTTGGGACTGGCGGAGCTTGCCGGACGCGCTACAGTCGCTAGCTGCTGCGGAGAGGAGGGAGTGGGTGTGTGCACTGTCGAACTGGAGTTCATGGCGAGCCGAGCGTGGCTTGAGGTGCTTTGAGATGTCGGCGGCGAATTCGGAAGTGAGGGCGATCGAGGAGCGGAGCTCTGTTTCTCCGCTTCTTCCGCTCGCGCTCGTCCGTTCGCTCGCTCGCTTGCTGCCTCGCAGGAGAGACCGGACGAGCGCAAGGAGAGCGAGCGGAGGAGATGGAAGCGCGAAAATGGTACCCGCCGTCGCACTCTCGGGCGCTGGCCAACCAGCCAGTCCCACATAATTCAGCAGTCGTTCGTCTACCGCGTCGTCGTATCGAGACGGTAAGGCACTCTGCACGTGTCGCGGTCGGTCCAGAGCATTCGGCAGTCGCGTTTTGAAATCTTAGCGGCGAAGTGATGCACCATCCGGGATCCCGAGAGGCGAGTAGGGTCGTTCGAAGCGGAGGGCGGAAGCCGGATGCGGTTTTAAATGCTTGCGCCAGGGGCGGACGGGCAGTCATGCAGGAAATGGCAGGTGGCAGAGGAAGAGGGGGAGCAGGAGTAGGGAGGGGGTGTCGTTGAACCACATGAGAGCGGGAGACACACCGGCGGATTCACGTCCTCGAGATGCACCAGCAGCACGCTGTCAGCGCTCGCTCTCTAACTAGCGACGCTGTTCGCGCGCGCGAAGGTATCGGCCGAGAAAGTGTCAGGTGAACGCTCATGCTCGCTTCAACGTACACACAAAAGAGGCAGGTCGATCTCGCAGCTTCAACACAGCGCCGTCCACGATTTTCTTTCGCAGCTTTTGCTTGAAGGAGGGATCAACAACAAGAACACGCGCGCAACAACAGGAGCAGCCATCGCGCTGTCGTCGCTTTGTGAGCGCGCGCGCGCTTGAAGTGTTGTTCGCCTGGTGTGCAACCTGCTGCGTTCCGAGAGCTTGGCGTATCAGCGGGCGTTTTCGCTTGAGCGAGTCGATCGAGCAGCGAAATGTAAACTGAACGAATAAGTTTACACAAAACTACTGTTTTAGCCACTAACGTCCACTTATTGCGCTACAATAGTCAATATTACATCCAAAATATTCATTATGACCAAAGCTAGAAAATAATTTAGTATACCTATGCACCTTTGATCTACATATCATAAAATACATGGGGCTACATATGTAAATTCAAACTTTGTAGTGTCCTCCAGACATCCGAAACTGTCCTCCAGCCAACTCAGCGCAAAAATAGTCGTTGCGAGCCGGGGAAAGACAGCCACATGATCGCGACACGCTGCATGGATCCCTTCGCGCTCGCTCTCGTCAAAGAGCGGGCTACGAGCGAGCCTGTGCCGCGCGAGCCAGGACGGAGACGGACCCAGGGAGAACGCGAATGCATTCATGCTTATACAAACTACGCGCACGCACAAGGAACGAGACGGTCCTACGAGGGTATAGCCACCTACTAACACGCACACATGCGTGTGTCGGCGGCTTGTTGGCTCAGCATCGGCTCATCGCTGTGCTGGCAGCGAGCTGGGGGACGTTCTCGCCCATGCACTCGACAGGCAGCCGCGAGAACGCGCGTGCAGCCTCCGAGAGCAGCAGCATCGGCGATATTTGTGAGGCGCCTCGGTTGACGGCAGGAGGCGGAGTCCGTGCGCTGCGGCTGTAGCGCGGCAGCATGGGCGATTTGGTCATCTGGATCTGCCGGAGCTTGTCGGACCGGTACGGCCACTTCATGCCGCGGCGCTTGCAGTTGCGCTTGAGCGTGATCACCGCGACGCCGAGGCGCTTGGCGGCCACGCGCTGCGGCAGATGGAAGTACTGCGCCATCTCCTCCTCCGAGAAGTCGAACACGATGCGGCTCCGGCGGCTCGTGTCGTCCTCCATGATCCGCCGCGCCACTCGCGACGAGAACGCGGAGCCCTTGAGCTTCTTGGTGAGCGTGAGCTGCGGCGTCGCCGACGCGGCGCGAATGACGTCTGCGAGTGGCGGGAGAGGCAACTTGGTCGGTGTGAGCTGGTAGCGAAGCGCGGCGATCTTCGGGGGCGGCGACAGCGAGACTGTGGAGGTCGGTGCCCATTGGCCGAAGGCAGCGAAGCGCGCGGTCACGACTGAGGATTCGAAGTCCATTGCGGCTGCTGATATGGTGGTCGTGGGAGCGATCGGTGGAGGTGGCGACCGGGTCGGATCGACAAGGCGAATTGCAGAGTGAGAGCTCGGGAGCCTCGAAAGTTTGGGAGCAAGGAGCAGCGCACCCACACGCGAGAGGCAAAGCTAGCCGGCGAGCTTGAGAAAGAGTCCGAGCCCCGCTTACCGCGGTTCTCGCAGAGCAAAAGGCTCGGGCTGGCTGTCCACCCATCGCGATATTGAGCGGACGCAGCCACAGGCCACAGGGGGACGGCAACTCGCTGTCTTCGCTTGTCGTCCGTCGCGCTCGCAACACGTAAGGGCATCACGCGCGCTGTGGTGGCCAACTGTATCTTTTCGCTCGCTTCGCAGGGGGCGCGACCGCCTACAGCTGTGATCCTGCGCGAGGGCGATGACGAGACAGGAACGCGGCCTCTTACGGCTGGTAGTTCAAGTCAGCAGAAGCGAGTTCTTCGGGCGACAAGCGGCACTCACGTGAGCACCAAAGGGCAACGAGTTGAGGACCGCGTTCGCCTGTGGCAGCTGGCTCGAGCCTGAAGAAGCGCTTCGAGTGACAAGATACACAAAGGGCAACGAGTTGAGGTGTCCTGATTTCGTCAGCAGATGGTCGCGAAGACCTTGAAGATGGATCGACTCTGCATCCCTCAAGTGTTCTCCGTGCTCGGTGGTCGCGCTGTCGCTCAGTCGCACAGGCAAGCAGGTGGGGACACCCCAGCTTCCACCCGGACGGCGAGAAGAGCGATGCAGCAGTGAGGCAACAACCAACGACGAAGCTAGGTGCGTTTGCATTGCGAAGGAGAAGCTCGGCGCTGCCAGCGACTCACTGCAGCGTGCCGCGGTAGAGGTCGCGCTGGATCTGCAGGATGCGCGTGCACGAAGATGGCACGATGGCGGCGCACGCGCGCTCGCAGGTGTTGCGCAGGTCTGGGAACGGCCGCTCGTTGTCGTACGCGCGACACGCCATCTTGCAGCTCACGCCGTCGGGGCACTGCGTCTCGGTCGGGATCGCCGCCACCGGCACCTCCTCGCACGTGAGCTTCGTCACTGTGATCGAGCCGTAGGAGCAGCCGTTCATGCATGCCGCGTTGTGCACCTCGCTGCACCGGTGCAACAGTATCAGCACTTCGCAGTCGCTACTTGCACTGTATCAACAACGCATTCAAACACACTCACGCACCCAACGCAGAGCTTGCGGCAGGTTTCCTCGTGCCATCGTGTCTGCACGCCTCGCACGCGACAACGCGCGCGCAGCAGATCCACGGCCGCCTGATTGTTCGAGAACACGGGATTCGCGTCGATCGCCGGCATTGACGGCACGCTTGCTGGCATAAGAGCGTCGGCGTGCGGAGCTGCAGTCGAAGGCGGCGAGATGCTCGAAGCTGGAACCTCGCTCGAGACAGAGGAGACTGTCGGTGGTCCATCCGCAACTGATCGAACTTGCTCCAGAGCTCCTCCTCCTGTAGCGATGCGCGTTCGAGCGAGCTGCGCGACGGCAACCATGCCGCCAACTGCCGCGAGAACGAGCGCGACCTGAACCGCGAGTCTCGCGATCCGCCGCTGTCGCTTCGCGGGCTCCATCTCCTTCCAGTAATCGTTCGCTTCCTGCTCCCAGATCGTGCCGTTCGCTGCTGGCCCTCTCGCCTTGCCAACCACCTCGCCGACCGCCGCGACGTTCCGGCGTGTCAGACTCATCGCACCCGCTTGCAGGCTTGTTCACGAGCACGCGCTGTCGTCGAGTTTGGATCTCGTCAGGGCTTCGCTCCTCTCTTTCTAAAGCAGCTCTGCTTCTGCGACGCGCTCTCCCGACGCGAGTGTTTGCATGGTTCGCTTCCAGCGCCTGGGTCGGTAGCCGCCGACAGGCCGCCCCGATGCCGACAAACTTAGCGAGATCGCGGTCACTGGTCTTGTCTGGACAAGATCAGCTTTTTCAACACAGTCTTGTCCTAGTGTTGGATGCAGGTCGCCTCGACCTCGCACGGACTTCGCCTGCCGGAGCGCCATCGCGCACGTTGAGAGGGGCAGGCAACAACAGTTCGTTGCAATGACTCCGAGTTGAGGTCGGCTCGTGTATCAATTGCAAGCGACTGCCGAGCGCAGTCGATACCATCCTCTTCTTCTCGAAGCAAAACACACATGCACGTTCCAGACGACACTGCTCTCTCGCTCCCTTCGGCGCTCCAAGGCACCTCAACTCGATCACATTCGGTTCTGTCCCTCGGATGCCGCGAGCGCTCACTTGACCGAGACAAATATTCGGACGAGGCGCGTCGACAACATGATCCTTAGTGGCTGCATACAGTACACTGTAGTACAGCAACGATGGCGGGTTCGCACTCCTCCCCACGACCGACGAGCTTTCGAGCTTGATACTGGCAGCAAAGGGACTGCGCTGCAATCAACGCGCTTGAACGCTCGCTCGGTTCTTTCTCGCCATGCCAGCAGCAACATCGGGTCCCCTTCCTCTGCACCGCGAGCTCGCCCTGGCATCGTCCCTTCAGCGCTGTGCTCGTCGCGGTCGCTCACCACTGCAATCGCAAGCGCTCGACACCCGCGGGTTGTCTGGACAATCATCGCGACGCGACGCGAGAGCTGGCAGTGGGACACCTGCATCTCAGCCTCGGTCGCTGGTGTGTGTCGTGTGTGTTCCTTTGCGAACATTTTACAGGTGGTCGCAGCGAGACTCGCTGCCCATGAACTTCGGGCGTTCGAGCTCCAGATCGCTTACTGGCAGCGCTCGAGAGACTCGCCAAACCACCCGCGTGAGCAGCACGCGTGTTCATCGAGACCAGGAGTCCCAGTCGAGTCGGTTCGAGACAAGTACGATCCCGTCATTTCCCCCCTGTCGGTCCTGTTCCCTCGGTCCAGCGACACACCCGACACCGCGGCCCGAAACTCGCTTCTCGACCGCGCGACGTCGCGCAAGCAGTCGAACGCAGCAACTGCAATGTAGCCTGGAGGGGGGGGGGGGGGGGGGGG
>JAASGM010000476.1:0-19121 GCA_023334215.1 Globisporangium cystogenes | reverse complement strand
CGCTGGTGTTCGCGGCGCTCGGGCGTGCGGCGCTCTCAGTTCGCGAGACGCCGATCCGACCGCGACCCGCCGATCCGAAGCACGTCGAGCAGGTTTGGACACTGTCTGCGCCGCCCGAGGACCCGGCGGCGACGCTCGACGTGCTACTCACTGAGACCTGGATATTGTTGATGGTCAGCAGTATGCAGAGATCTGACAGTGTTGAGCGAGAACGAGCGAGCGATCCGCGAACCGCATCCAAACAGTTTCGTTGTGCGTTGATACGCAGTGTGAAACCGAGTGCTCTTACATCCTTCGAGTCGGCCTCCGCCTTCAGCAGTGGTCTTGTGCGTGGAAGTCTGCAGCGATCGCACGCACAAGCAGCGTGCTTTAGCGACTGATCTCTTTGCTCACTGTATCACAACTAGATATTGTTCGTGTTCCACTTAGTGTACCGCAGATGTACCGCAATCATTCATGCTAGTCAACCAATGGGTACGAACACTGAATTGGCGAGGAGCTCACATTCGTCAACTTGCGAACTCCGGCTCACACACTTCTCGTCCCGTGCATCACACACACATGGCGACTGAAGCAGCGCTCGAACGCCCCATGCTGCGCTACTCGTGGGTGATATCCAGCGAACACCCCGTCTCGGACATCGAGATCAACGTCCCTGGCGTCGCGTTCGTCGACTACGACGAGCATCTTGGCAGAGACCCCGACGCCTCCGCTTCTGGTGCCACCTCCGCGTCCTCGGACTCCTTGGGCTCTGGCAGCAATGGCGCAGCTTCTGCGATCGATGCACAGGCACCCCCTCCTGAAGGCTCCAAGCGGGAGATCGCGCGGGTGATCGTCACGAGCGACTCGGAGGAACTACTCGAGGGACTCGTCGTCGAGCCACTCACAACCGGGAGCGTGTCGCGAGCGCTGCGCGTGCGCGTGAAGAACGCGGAGGCGGAGGTGAAGGGCTCGGTCATGACCCAGGTGTACGTGAACACGAAGAACGCAGTGCGGCTGGTGGACAACGCGACCGCGACGACGCTCATCCGAGACGACATCCTCGTGCGCGACGACCCCGCCGCGGAGGTGGCGCTGTGGGCCCGGAACTCGGGGAAGCTCGTCATCTGGGCCGACGAAGGCTTCTCGCTCGGGTCCCTCACGGCCGCCGCGCAGGATGGCGGCCTGCTCGAGATCAGCACGCCGTACATCGTCGCGCAGAACACGATCGGCGTCTCGTGCTGGTGGAACGGCGGCAGAGCGGACGTGGTCGCGGACACCATCGCGGCGAAGGAGGTGAGCGTGCTCGCCGTCAAGTCGGGCGACATCATCCTGCACACCGCGAGACTCGCGGCAGACAAGTGCTTCACTGGCGCGAGCTTCTCCTCCGTGGCTCGGATCCGAGGCAGCGGCACCGCGAGGGAGCACACGGCCATGGCGCTCTGGTCGAGCAGCACCAGCTCGCCCGACGTCGCCGCCGCGAAGACCGAGGCGTTCGTCGGACTCGCGGGCAGCGTGCTGGCGCATCCGGTGAAGCACCTGGAGGCGTACACCTTCGGCGCGGGGTCCGTCGCGTACGTCGGGTCCGAGCCGGAGATCGTGCGCGCCGACAGCTGGCTGCCGCCGTGGCTGTCGAGGCAGCCGAGCGCCGAGCCGGTCGTGACGCCTGCGACGCCGGCCGCGCTCGCCACCGCCGCTCAGCCGCGGCAGCTGCAAAGCGACATCCCGCGCGAGCCCGCGGCGTTCCACGTGCGCGTCAAGAAGTCCAAGACGCCAGTGCTGCAGCCGCTCGAGGGCTCCTCGTACCGCGCGAAGCAGATCGCAGATGCGCTGCCGATGACGATCGGCGTCCTCGCTGTCGGCGCTCTTGGGGTCCTGAGCCTTCGGCGCCGGCGGGTTGCGCGGCTCGCGACGCCAGCGAGTTAACTGAGCTCATCCGCTGCACATGCGTGTTGCATTTCGACTTGGCCAACTTCGTACGGCGTCTCTTGCCTCCTCTATCATACACCTCGTACTCTCCCCTGCACTCTCCCCACCTGTGTGTGCACTCATCTGATAAATACGAGCGCGTCACGTCAAGCGCGTCACGCTCGACTCGCTCACGCCACGTCGCCGCTCTTGAAGTGACTACCTGCGATCGACGCCTCCCGGCTGACGGCGGACGCGAGTTCGCGCAGCGACTGCACGACGATCGCCGCGGTCGGGCGGGCGCTCGGCTCGCGGGCGACACACGCGAGCAGCAGCTCGCGCGCCGCCGCAGGACACGACGCGGAGACCGTCGGCTGCACGGCACCGTCCGCGAGGCGCTCCAGGAGCTGCGCCTCGCTCAGCTGGAGATCGCGCTGCACGCGCTCGAACGGGAGCTCGAGCGTGTCGAGTTCCGACAGGATGACGCCGAACGCGTAGACGTCGACCGCCTCCGAGACCCCCGCGTCGGACCCGCGCAGCAGCTCCGGCGCCGTCCACCGCACGAACTCGGGGCTGCGGTGATGCCGCGCAGCCGAACTCTGGACGCAGGAGGAAGCCGCCGCCGACGCGGGGTCCGCGCCGTACTCGGCGAGGTGCCGCGCGAGCCCGAAGCCCGAGACCTTGGCGTCGAACTCGTGGTTGAGCAGCACGTGGCGCGACGTCAGCCCGCAGTGGCTCGCGCGCTTCATCGTGTGCATGTACAGCAGCGCCTGCGCGACGTCCAGCGCGATGTCCAGCAGCCGGGTCCCCCACCACGCAAGCGGGTAGTTCGCAGCCGCGGTGGTGCGGCTCCGGCACGAGCGCGTGAGCGAGAGGTACGTCTGCAAGTCGCCCCGGTCCATGTACTCGAGCAGGGCCTGCATCCCGACGCCCTTGCTCCACGCGACGCCGCGGAACCGGACGATGTTCGGGTGCGAGAAGCGCGCGACCGTCCGCGTGGCGACGACGAAGAGCGCGCGGTCGGCCTCGAACGCCGCGTCCGGCAGCGTCTTCACCACCACTTCCTCGTCTCGATACGTGCCAAGCCACGTCAGCGACTTCTGTCCGCTCGAGCCCAGCGGCCGGAGAAGCGTGATGAGCCGAGGATCCCGGCGCCAGGCTTCGAAGAGCTGCTCGTCGAGCGAGAGTGTTGAGCTGTCGCTTGGCATATCCTGGAACGCGCGGTAGCACACGGCGTCGCTCATCTCCTGGACTGTGTCGTGGTGGGCCGCACCGCGTTCGCTCCGGTGGTTCTCGCTAGCCTCCCACCGGTGGTGCAGCAGCCGTTGCAACGTCTCTCGCTTCGCGAGCGCACATACGACTCCGCCGGAGACGACCAGGACAGCCGCGACGGCGCCGACCCAGACCGTCCACGACGCGGAGCCGTCGCTGTCGCTGGCGTCGTTGGTGTCGGCGTTCGCAGCCGGCCCTGAAGACTCGTCGTCGCTCTGGAGCCACCGCGTCGGATCGCAGGCCGAGACGGTCGGGTTTGACTGGAACTTGACCACCGTGTCGCACCCGGTCGCCTGGAACGCGCCGTCGTCTACCTCGAGCGACGTCAGCCGCGTCGACAGGAACTCGAACTGCGCTGGCGAGAGCCGCTGCTGCCTGATCGCGTTGTGCCGCAGCCGCAGCGCCCGCAGATTCGGCAGCGCGAAGACGACCGACGGGATCTCGACCAGCAGGTTTCGCTCCAGCACGAGCGAGAGAGGGAGCGTGGATTGTGCGAGCACGTTCTGCAAGAGCTTCGCGTCCAGACTCGTGAGGCCGTCGCCACTGAGGTCGCTGAACGCACGAGTGCGACGAGAGCGGTTGGTGCGGTGTTGAGCAGAGCTATCGAATCACCCAGCGCACTCACTTACAGCGTGTGGATTCGAGGCATCGCGGGAAGCTGGAGGCTCTGCATCGAGACGTTGCGGAGCTTCCTGAGCGTGCGGCACGACCACCACCACAGGAGCAGCGGGTGAGCGATCGAACTCAAGGGCGAGCGGCTGCCGCACACGTACAATGAGTTGAGGTTTCGGAAGCCAGCGACGAGTTCGTCCGGCAACGTGAGCGTAGTGCTGGGCCTCCCGTCAACGAGCTCGTAGCCGTCGATGGACCTGCATATCGAGAGATCCAGGGTGAGCTACTGCGAGTTCTGAGCACCCCAGACTGCACCAACGCACACATGGCCGGACGAGAGCACGCGCGGGATTTCCTGCGCCTGAAGCAAAGAGCCGTCCGTCACAGTCGGGAGTGCGATCCACTGCTCCTCGATGCGGATGTCCTCCCGGTTCTCGGTCGCGGCGCCACTCGAGTTGAGTACGCGGCAAAGCAGTTGGTTGTCGCACGACTGCGAGGCGCCCACGAGCGCGCACACGGAGCAGTTCTGGCGTGCCGGGCACTCGACCGCGAGCAAGTTGGCCACGCGGGTCTCGGCCGCGGCCGTGCTGCAGGCTCGGATGTCACCGAGCACCGCGGCAGACAATGTCGCGAAAAGCAGCAGCGCGAGAAACTCGAGAACCGCGCGGCGCTGCATGCCGAAGCGTCCGCACGCGCATGCAGCGGCAGTCGATTCCAGTTTTGCGGTGCGGTGCTCGAGGTCGCGGCGACGGCGTCCGCTTGGACCGGCCGCGCTTCGTGCGCAGACTCGGAGTCAGCGGTCGAGACCACTCGCGGTGTTGTCGACCATAATCAGAGGAGGAATCAAGTGGCGAGCAGCGATATCGTGTATGATAGGTTTATCAACGCACTCGAATGTGAGATGTCTCTTGAATAGAAGCTCGGATTCAGTGTGTGAAAATGCTCTCTGATGGTATTGGTATACGCTTGATTTATTCATCGGGAAGCCTGCCGCAATAGACGGGCCTGTGTCAAAATTTCATGTTGAGAGGACAACTTGCAGAACTGAAGCAGCAACGCGAGCTTCGAGAGGACACGATGATGAACTTGACGTTGTACTTGGCGCGATCTCCCCAAGATCGGTAGTCGTCAGCACTCTCCCTATCTCCACACACATGACGCTCGCTTAGCAGCAGCTTGTTGCACGCGTCCAAGCACATCCTGATTTCCGCCAGTTTGGCAGCCGATCAGACTTCAACCAGTTGCAGTCGCAGGTGTGGTGATCATCGAGAGCCTTCAAGAGCGCAACGCGTGGGCGAGCCGGACGAGATCTGCGTGCCGCCCGGCTCGATGCGACTGAGCAAGGCGACGCTGACGACGGCGCTGGATTCCTTCCTTCACGTGCAGCCGCGACCGACGGACGTTCCCGACGCGTTAGTTCCTGTGTTGTCTGTCGTGCCGGATCGATAGCCACACGAGACGATTCTGCCCCGGGACCAGACGTCACGTTCTGGTACGCGAGATCATGTCGTGTGCGCTGCGAACTTTGAAACAAGTACAGGTGTCATCCTTGAAAGGACCGCCAGCACGTCATCAACAGTTCGCTGCAACGGGGTCGAGAACCGAAGTGCGAACTGGTCCCTCGCTGAGTTAGACGCGAAGCCAAGCGCTCCGTCACTTTGAAGTGCGTTGAGTCGGAACCCGACTTGCACGTATAGGACAGCAGGAATAACTTCGCGAACCCCGAAGCCAACACGTCTGCACTCGCCACGATGTCGCCGACCGTGACCCCAGCGCAGCCTGGTGGACGAGGCGCGAACAAGTACAGCGCGCCGCTGCAGCAACGCAAGCAAGTGAAGAGTGCACACCCGCGGCCGAAAGGCTTGCGGCGACGCATTCCGCTCCGAGTCGCTCTCCACCTGGCGCATCGGTTCTTCATCTTCCTCGCTGCGATCGCGTACATCGGCGTGTCACTCAGAGCAGCGATTGCCGCCACAGCAGTGATCGATGGCGACCACGGCGCCACGACGCGAGGAGAAGCGTACGCTTCGGACGCTCTGCGAAACCTCATCGGCACGCGAGGTGTGCTGCGCAACAGCCCTCTCGTCGTCGACGCGCTCGACAACGACACGAGTCCACGCGAAGGAGTGCTCTACCTCTACGCGACCGGCGCGTCGTTCGACCGGTGCAGCGATGCCATCGCACCAGTCATTGACGACATCTACTCGGACGAGTACCTGCGCTCGGTGTTTGCAGCACTGGCGCGCGACACAGCATACAACCTCACGTTTCTGTCGGCAAGCGCAGCGGAGTTGATCGCTCCGGTCATCGACTGCACGGCAGATATCCTGACGTCGGAGGACGAGACACTCGCGGTCTACAACTTTCTCGTTCGGCGGCGAGCGGACATCGACGACGTGTACATGCTGAGTATCACAACTGCAAACCAAGAGTTCCGGGTCGACGAGGAGAAGTCGTACGGACCAGCCGCTGTCATGACGCTCACGTTCGTAAACGATCTCGAGGCGGACACCGTGAACGTGCACTACGCGGTCTCGACCGGATACCCGTACGAGCAGTTTTACTTCCGCGTGTACGAGTTCCTCGGAGTCACTTCCGATGGACTCTGGCGGCTCCAGACGATCCCGGACGAGCTCTCGACAGATCTCCCGAAGGTGCTGCTCACTGGGACGCGCTCGGGCTTCTACGTCATGTCGGAGTCGAATCAAGCGAATCTCTTCAGCGAGCTCTGGGTGCTGGACAACAGCCCCGTGGATGCGATCACTGGCTGCGGCTGGGTCAGCAAGTCGGTCATGTTCGACTCGTGGGCGTGGGTGCACTACGTTCAAGTGTACTTTGCGGCCGAGCTCGCCTCGAGTCTTGCAGTGCTGGCGATGGTCTCGTACCGCAACTTCCTCGACGGCAAGCTCTGGATCGGCGACGCGTTTGTCGCCGTGTCGCGCCAGGGACTTCTGCGCGCGCTTCTCGTGATCCTGACGTGGTACGTCAACGGGTTCTGGACGCTGTACGAGTTCGTCATCTACGACGTCAACCAGTACAGCGACTTGTCCGCCGTCGTGATCCACGAAGTGATCATCTTCGCTGATCTGCTGACGATCTACCTCGGGATCTGCGGCATCCTCGGCAAGATCGTCCGAGAGCGCATCGACCCGCTGCTCGCAGTCGTCAGCTGCTCCGTCAGCTTTGCGTGTCGCTTCGCGGTCAAGTCGTGGTTCTCGGCGCTCGTCGAGGACATGGCCCAGTTCTACGCTGAGTTCTACGACTTCGCGACAGCCCCGCGAGTCGATGGCCAGACGATGATCTCGCCCATGCGCTTCTGGACCGTTCACAAGCTCACCCACAGTGACGTGCCGGTCAAGTACATCGTCGTTGCTCTGGCGCCGATGATCGCCACCCTCGGGATCATCGTCTTCGCCACCATCGCAAAGAAGATCTACCGCCACTTCGTACCTGCTGCAACGCACTCCGGTTCGACGGCACCAGGCGACACATCGGGATCGAGACATGGAGACTCGAGTGCGAGCAATGGCGAGAGTGTGCTCACTCTTTTCGAGATCGCGACCGGTGCTGTGCTCGAGAACCGCTTCGGACTGCTCGCCGACTACGACAACTGCTTATACATCAAGGGCATGAAGTTCGCAACGCCCGACGGCGTGTACAGCAACGGCTTCGTGATCGTGAACCAGCAGTACCTCGTGCAAGCCTCCGACATCTGGACGATCCTGCTCATGAAGATGCTGAGAGTGCGCTTCACGAACCTGTACATGTTCGAGGTCAAGGGCAGCACTGTCGATAAGGTCGCGCGCTTAGTGTACCCGAGCACCTTCGCGCTCGCCGACTTGATGAGTCTCAACTCGAGCATCCTGTCGTGAGCGGCCCGAATGCAACCGTGCCTTATCGATGACTGGCGAGGAGTCGATCAGCTGCCAGGTACTTCTACGACTTTGCTGTAGCGCTTCCGGAGCAGCGGGTCGAAGAACTGCATCCACTCGACGTAGTCCAGCAGCTTGTCTTTCGCGTTCGCGTCTCGACCACCTCCGTAGTCTGCGCCGCCCCGGAACTCGTGCCAGTCACAGCCGAGGAACTGGCACAGGTTCCGGTATCCCCAGCGGTATCGCTGTTTGGGGAAGATCTCGACGACGAGTGTCTCTGGTTGAGCCCAGAACACGTTGACCATCCCAGCGCCATGCATCCCGACCACGACGTCGCTTCTCAAGATGGTCTGCATCTGTTGCGCCATTGGGAGGTGGACGAAGTCGACGGACTGGAACGTGACGCGGAGATCCGCGTACTCGTGGCGCATCCTGCTGACGATCGAGTCTTCGTTCACCCATATGCGCTGGAGCTTGCGTCCGTCGTAGTGCCGTCTCGAGATGATCGTGACAAGCACCGGAGGTCTTGCTCGAGGCGACGTCCGTACCACATCGCTTACACCCATCGCCTGGAGCGCAGCCGCTCGGAAGTCGAGGAAGAGCTGCGACTTGCGGCATGGCTCTTCATCGTCCAGGTGCTGCATCATCGGTCCAGTGTTCTCCGGTGGAACCAGTAGCACTGACGAGTGGAAGTGGACGACCTTGCCCACAAGTTCCTGGCCTCGGATGATTGGTGTCGATCCGGACGAGAGCAGTCGCTCGTGCAGCTCATCAACTGGCGTCGGGTACCCGGCGTCGAGATGCAACACCCTCGTGCGCGAGAGGTCCCACCCGAGCGCCTTCGCCACGACCCACGCGTTCAACGCACTCGACACCTGGAAGAACGGATTGTGGTCGTCTCTGCGCGCGATCGCGATCACGGGGTCGTGGATGTCGAGCACGTTTGCGCTGGAAACGATGTCGTTCGAGTGTGAGGAGGAGTCCAGAGCCGCTGAAGACGGGTCGCAGACTCGAGAGATGTGCGCTTCTTCGCTGTCCACCTCAGCGAACATGGCGCCCCAGATCTTTCGCACTTGGTTGAACGCGCCTCCATGAGCGCGCGCGTATGCTCCGATCTCGCTGCAGCGGCATCGAACCATGTCGGGAGTGAAGGTGAAGCGAGGGTCGTGGTCGCACCCGTCGTCGGAGATGTCATTGATCGGACTGAACACTTCAGCGCTCGTGAGCTTGAGCTGAAGGTTTGTGAGAACAGTGGCTGCGATCCCGCCGCTTGCTCTGTACAGCGCGATCTTGGTGGTGTCTCGCGCTTCGATGGTGCCGGATGCGTCTGAAGCGCAGAACACCTTCTTCGACTGTGTGATCGCGTCGATGAGTCCGAGATCGCGCTCCTGAGTGCAGAACGCGGTGTCCTCCGCCTCGTACTCGAAATCTGGTGGTTCGCCGGGTGTCGGCACCTCGGGCGGCGTGAGCAGTGACGGCGGCGGGGTTGGCATCGAGAGGTCAAAGTCGCGATTCTCAGACGTGCTTGCAGCGGAGCTTGGTGATGGCGACAAGCGATCCGATTGCTCGAACTTCGTCGATCGCGGAGTCGGAACGGAGGCAGAGAGTTGAGGCTTTAGGTGCAGCTCGCTCTTTGGCTGGAGGACGGATGAGGGTGTTGTCGCTGGGACTCTGTATGTGATCTTGTCGACTGGAGTCGCCTCATCATCTCTGGTGTCTGCTGCTGGTGTTGGTCGTGGTGCGCGATCAGCCACCGGAACGACAGGAAACCTCATGGGTGTAGCTGTCGCAGTTGGCAGCGACGTCGGCGTACTGGAGTTCGTCTCGTTGGCTGGAATCTTGTTGGTGGACGCTGTGGTGCTTGTGTGGCTGGCTTGAGGTGCGTATCGTCCTCTATCTTCTCTCGCTAGCGCAACCTTCAAAGCAACCGGCGGTGTCGGCGTGTGCTCCACACCCGTTCGAGTCTCGTCCCGACGCAACGCAGCGCGCCGAATGAGCTGGATCGTGTTGCTCTCGCGCGAGACGAGCTGGTGCTTGGAGGCTTGGAACAGCATCGAAGCTGCGCCGAGCAGAACGACCACAAGAAACACCGTCCACAGACGACCTGCATGACGCCGCATCGCTGCAGTGTCGAGGAGGTGCGCAATGCGTTCGCTGTCACTTGAGAACTGAGTGCGAATGTGCCGCTGGCCGACTCTGCCCTGCACTCGCTCAGCATCTCTGCCCGCGTGGCTCCCGATCCGATCTCGTCGCCTATTTCAAAGTGAGACATCGACACGCACTCGACCGATCACACACAAGCACCAGGAGCTTCGGAAACAGGGTGGCGATCACCGTGTCCTTTCGAGCGCGAGTGAGCAAGACGAGCGCTTGTTGGGATCCTACACCTGACCTGGCACTCGAGTCGCTCTGAGTCGTCATACGACAGAGTTGGCGTAGTGGACAGAGCAGAGGTTCCCCGTGCGTCCGTACGACGGACGCTCGCAGCCTTCGGCGACGCAGCGCTTGCCGCCGCCGTGTGCCCAGCACACGCCGTTAGACACTGAGATCGTGGAGCAGTCTTCGAACGAGCAGATCGTGCCGCCACCGTGCGACCAGCACACGCCCTTGCTCTTCGCGCGGTTGCTGCACGTCGGGACCTTGCACTTCACGGACCCGCCTGGCCGAACGAGAGGCGTGCGCACGCCTCAGACATCCAGCTCCCACACAAGCAAGTAAGGGCTGCAGTGATCGACGCACCGTGCTTCCAGCACAGACGCGAGTGCTTTGCTCGGCTTGTGCATCCTGGCACTGTGCAGAACTTGCTCCCCTGCTCGTTCAAGCAACACACACGTCAGTACTCGCATACACCAACGCGAGCACGAGTATCACGACAGCTCCTGCGTCGCGTACCTTTCGCGGTGCTGCGCCACTCCCCCAGCTCTCGCTGGCGACCTGCGCGGAGGCGGGCATCAGAGGCTCTTCGAGCGGGAAGCTTGGACGCGGAACTCGCTGTGTCGCGAATGGCGCCGCGAACGCGTACTCCCGCTCTGACTGCTCGCGTTCGCTGGCCTCGAACTCAATGCGGACGTGCGCACTGTACGCGTACGCTCCGTGCGCATAGTGCTCGGGCTGCTGGTGCTGGTCTCGAACTGAGCTGTCTTCTTCGTCCGGATCGTCGTCATACTGGTCATCGGATCCATCGCCATGCTCGTTCTCGCCGGCCAGGATGAACGCGAGGGACGTCTTGTTGGCGGCTGATGGTCCGCTCGCCTGAGCTGACGACGCCAGCGGTGGCGAGGTCGTCGGTGAACTGGCGCGCGGTGTCGACATCTTGAGTTTCTTTGCCGGGGAGACGCCAACGTTGCTGGTGAGCGGAGTGAAGTGGTCGATGCAGGAAGAGCGCGGCGAGCTCGTCGTGCTCATTCCTGTCGTTCTCGTCGGCTGGGAGAAAGCGCGAGTGAGCGCAGCGGAACATCGTCGGATGACGGCCGTGGTCGCGGGTGATAAATCAGCTGTGTCCTCGCTCTCACCGCCGCGAAGCTGTACACGTCACAACCGAATCCGGTCGCCCGCGGTGAGTCTCGGGCCTCCTTGCACCCACTCATCCGTCCGCGAGTGCACGACCCCGTCAAGACCTTCATGAGCCAGCAAAGGTGAACCGAAGCCGGCGTGAACTCTACCTCCAGTGGGTTCATATAGGTTCAATCTGTAGATGCAACGTTGCTAGGAGAACCCACAGGTATCATACTACTTGCTCCGGCCCAGTACTGGAGCTTGAGCTCGAGTCCGAGTCGCGGAGCACCGAGCGAGTAGCTCCGGCGTTCGAGTGCGTGGCAGCCAGGGGAGTTCCCAACCGAGCAATAAATCATTTCGCATGACACTGGTTTGGAGCAGAGACCCCGCGCGGTCAGCAGCGTTGGCCACACCAGCCGCCGATGTGGACGGTGATCGGTGGACCGCTCACGCTTCCGTTGGTGCGATCTCAATCAGGTCCCTCAACTCTGTGATCGTCTTGCGTCGCGGCGATCGGCACGAAGTTCTGCAGCACCAGCGTCTCGGCTTTCTTCAACGAGGTTGCGTCGCGGCGAGTGTTCTGCTCCGTGCATCTTGGTGGCGCTCGTGGGCATGGCCGGACGTCTACCTCCGCGACCGGTTCGACGGTCGTTAGTCGCAACGGTCACGTTCTTTAGCTGCCGACGCGCACACTCGATCCGACGCATGTGACGGACCAAGTACCGACGTACTCGCTCGCGCGCGAACAGTTGTGAAGCGCAGGACTCGTGTGTTTCGTTGCGAGCGATGCCTTGTACTATCTACACTGTAGAACACAACATGCGACGATAGTGATACTACGAGATGCTCTGCTGCGTCCGTCAGCGTTAGTGGTTCAATGCGAGTGTGTGCTTGAAGTCAGGCGTTGGGCTGCTTGCTGGACTTCGCTGTGGCGAGTGCCAAGATCGTTGCCTTTGAGACTCGCTCTGAAATCTAAGATGATTCTACGAAGACATCTCAGCTCAGGTGCTGACAAGCAGACCCTGCGCGTTCATGTCAAAGGTACCAGTCGTTCGTGTATGTTCTGTGATCTACACATGCTTCAACTGTGTACCAGGTCTGCCTCGTCGGCATCAAACCAGTTTTGCCCCTGTTCGGCTCCTGCCTGCTCCCAACCTCTCGCGACGCGCTGAAGTGATCAGCGTCGGGTGAGCGAGGAATACCTTTGTAAGTACTCTGACGTGGGCGAGGAGGAGAAGGGGATCAAGACGTGGCTCAACGGCTTTTAGCGGGGCAAGTGCATGGCTCAGTTGAGTGTTGCTCAAGGTCGTCGTCCAGCGAGCTCTGCGCTATCCACTACACCAGGCGACAAAACCACACAAGCTCCGAGCAGCAGCATCTTTCCAGTTCATTGACTGAACAACGGCATCGCTATCTTGTCGACGCCGATGCCAATGCCTCCGGCAGACAGAACAGTGCTTCATGCAGGAACAGCATCCGGATACCTGGCCTTAACCCATCGCTTCAGCTCGGACGATTGGTGCTGAAGCCGCCCTCGTGTCGTTTGCAGAATGAGTTCGTTGCGCACGTGTGGCCGATGTTCGTACAGCCAGCAGGCGATACGAAGATCTCCATGCGCCAGTGCCATGTTCATCAGCTTCGACTCGTACGGCGATGAAGAGTTCGGGAGGGACTGCTCAAAGCGACTGAGCCACGGCAGCATGTCGTACAGCTGGCACTCGACTCCGTAGTGAAGCGCATCGACAAACTTCCACTTGTCAGCGTCGTGGTACGCTGGCACCGTCGAGATCCGGAGCACTGCCTTCACGAGCGACATTTCACCGCTCTTGCACGCGAGCTGGAGAAACTTGCCTCGCCTTGCGAGGACGTTGTCCCACGACGTTCGGTTCTCGTACGGCACATCGTTCCACCGAGCCATTAGCCACGCGAAGTCGCTGCTCTCGCGTTCCATCTGCAGGAGCCCTGGAGGAATGCTCACACTCGTGACCTTCGATCTGGATCAGAGTTGCGAGCAGCCACCGGCGAGACCGGGAAGACGATGGTGCGTTGGACTCTCGGTCCAGTGGCTCGCTTTGCCGCAACTTTCATGCGCTTCGCTGTCTTCTTGGGTGGCGAGACGGTTGCCTTGGCATGTTCTCGCTTCCGGCTCATGCCTGTTGCGCTTGCCGTCTTGGTCGGCGTCTCGTTCTTCGAATGCATCGCTGACTGCTTGGAGGCGTGCTTGAGCGCTCTTTCGTGCGAGGATGCGGCTGGCGGAGCTCAGCTTCCCACTCAGCGGCTCGACGAAGACAGCAGAAGCGCAACGATGGATCATGGCCGCAATGTCGAAGCAGCGCGGTGCGTAACCTGCGCAGGAGCTGAAGTGGCCGATACACCAAGGAGACGTCTGGATCCTCTTCTTCGACGGGGGGTCCAGAGGAAATCCTGGACCAGGTGGGTCGGGGTCGGTCGTGGTACAGATGCCGGCGGCAGGCGGGGTCCCAGAGGTCTGCTGGTACGCGTGTATGGCGTACAGCCAGCGCACCATGACCAACAACAAGGCAGAGTACCTCGGACTGGTTCACGGACTCCGAGAACTGGCAGCACGCAGGATCACGCGCGCGCACATCGTCGGTGACAGCACGCTGATACTCCAACAAGTGCGCTACCAACGCGCGCCGAAAGCACCGCACCTGCGAGATCTGCACAAGGCTGCATGCGGACTGGCTACCACGATCGGGATACAATCTTGGAGCCACCACCTCCGGAACTTCAACAAGATGGCCGACGCTGCCGCGAACATAGCGATGGACACAGGGCGGAGTACTCAAGCACGGCACACTGACAACCGCGGAGAGCACGAGATGATATCACGGTACATGGGCAACGACGTCGAACACTGGAAGCTCGGGAGAGCGACTGGCGACGGAGAAACTGCATATCTAGACAACGAGGGGTAGTGCGAGTAGAGCACCCCTGACAGCTCGCTCGCTCACACCGGGTAAGCTTGGTTACCGGAGTTCGCACAAGCGTAACACAGTATACCTCAACTTCAAAACTGAACTTGAGCGCTCTTTCGATCAGCCGAAGCGATCGACGCGGCAATGCGCGCGTAGTCGTCACTCCTTTCGCGAGTTGCAGCGCTTTCTCGAGACGCTGGGTCGCCAGCCGCTTGGATCTGCGGAGGTGGATCGGAGCGTGAGGGCGTCGGTTGATTGGAGAGTTTACGACCGCGTTTGAGAAGCTCAGATGCATAGCGATTGTGTCGGAGTTCGCGTCTCGAGTGCTTGTGTGCTGAAGGTCAACTTGCAGAATAAACAAGGAGCAGCGCGGCGGCGCTGATGAGAGCACCAGGATTCCTTGCCTGTGGTGTGGTCCACAAAAAGGCAACTTTCGCTCTGAGTGTTGGTCGTAATGGCTTCACGTTTGTTGAAACCCTGTCCAAATTGATTCACTAATTGAACTATATTTAGGCAAAATTGAAATGAACCGTCGTTGTATTCGAAATGTCAAGACCGGCTGGTCCTCGAGTGACGGTCGCTTTCTCAAAGAAAGTCTCCAGAGCGACCGTCACTCTACGCCGGTTTTTACTGAAACCCTGTCCAAACGCATTCACAAATTAACCCGTTTTAGGCAAAATAAAAAAACAGCGGTCTTTGTTGAGTCCTTGTGTTTGAAACGTTAAATACCAGTTTATAACAGTCTATAACAGTTTTAAAAAGTTAATAACAACTGGTGCACAGAAACGCACCGGCGAACATCTGAGAGAAAATCTAGTAAAGCATAGTGAAACAAAGTCATATCTGAAACTTATTTGAAATGTTCGCCTGTGCCGTTTCTGTGCTTTTTGGGTGCTTTTTAGAACCATTGCCCAATAAATGAAATATTTCAAAATCGCGCACAGGTTATTCGTAACGCACAGAAACGGCACAGGCGAACATTTCAAAAAGTTTCAGATATGACTTGGTTTCACTATGTTTTACTAGACTTTCTCTCAGATGTTCGCCTGTGCGTTTCTGTGCACATACTGTTATTAACTGCTAACAACAGTCTATATTTGCCATCAGATATGTTATAAACGTTAAAATCACATCGGCCTTGCCTTTATGCGAGCAATAATGAGCGAAAGCATGACCGATGTGATCGACACCGTCGACGTGCTCGACGTGCCGCCTCCTGCAGCGCCGTTCGCACTGCAACCCATGACACGCATGACAGCGAAATGGGTACATGTGACAAGGTGCGACCTTCACCACCATCGATCTTCCCGCAAATGGGCTCCAGATGACCACGTTCCCGCGCACGAGAGCGCGAGTCGACCAGCAAGGCGCGAGTTGTGAGCAGTCGTGTGGTGATGGTAGCAGCACACGAGCCAGCGCTAGTAGCGCGTTTGCATGCGTTGCTCCAGTGACCGTCGCAGTTCCGACGCATGCGGCGCCACCTCGCCTGGTTGCAGCGGACGGATCTTATCAGAGACGACCGAGTGGTCGACCTGGATCGCCGGCGGCATTGCGTTGCGGAACCCCCAGCGCGCCTTCAAGCGGCCGCTCACGGCGAACACGCCGAACTCGAGTGCCAGCGGCGCGAGCACGTACTGTTCGTCGTTCACGACCTGGTCGAGCGCGAACGTCGGTCGCACGAGGCTTCTGGCTCGGATCGCCTTGTTCACGAGGACTTCAAGCGGAAGTCGGTGATAGCCTTGTCGGCCATCCGTTGCTGCTGTGTCGACCGACTCGGGAGCGCTTGGTGCGGTCTCACTCGCCGTCATGGGGATGATGGACGTTCCCTTTCGCGTCAACGCCGTCACCCTCCTCGTCATTTGGCTGCCGTAGACTCATCGGATGCCGCTCTCGCCGCTCTCATAGTTGAACGGAGTCACTACCGAGTCGATCACCGCATGTTCCAGAACGCGAAAGCTCCGCTCGAGATCCCAGCGCAACGGGTTCCAGCAGAGCAGACAGAACCGGAGCATGCAGTGCGCGAAGACAGCAGCGACACTGAAGCTCACGATGCGCACGAGCGGTCTGTACATGGTGTACAGGCCCGCTGTCGACGTGCTAATCTCGAACTCGAGTGCTGGGTTGTACGCGTTCGCCGTGATGATCACGTTGGAGAACGACGTCGCGTCGATCCAGCGCTGCTTCTCGTACTCAGCCTTAGCTTCACCGACCGCGAACACCGCGTCGCGGTCCAAGTACGACACGACCGCGACGATCACCACGATCTCGGCCGGCGCCACAAACGTGCGCTTGACGATCCTGTACGCGAGGCTCTCGTAGAAGAACGCGAAGATGTCCCAGAGCAAGTTGACGACGACGAGCACGAGTGCCCAGATCCGCAGCGACGACAGGTACCCTTGCACCTTGCCGGCGCTGCTGTTCCCCCAGTTCCATATCACAGCGTTCGGGTGGATCAGCATCCACGACAGGAGCTGGGAAGTCGCGACCAAGAACGCCACGACGTCGCTCCGGTACAGCGTGCTCGACAGGAAGAGCGCGTAGCCTTCTCGCAGGAAGTTGTCGACGCTGTCGGGGTCTCGTCTGCGTAGCTCAGGGGCCACGAGCCGCGTGATGATCTGCACGACGTTTAGCGCGTTGAGTACCATGAGCACCGTGTCAACGGCCACCTGGAACACGTACAGCGGGCCGTTCGTAGAGAAGTTGATCGTCGTCATCTGAGTCACGACCAGCGTCCCCGCTGCGTCGGTGAACGCTTCGAAGTCGCTACGCAGTTCTCGCGGATCTGGTAGTAGAGCCCCACGAGGTTCAGGCTGCTCGTCGTGAGGTACGCCTTGGAGCGCAGGAGCTCGCGCAGCCTCGTGGCGTGGAAGCCCGCGAAGGCGCTTCGGAAGTGGTTCGGAGAGCCGCAGCCGAAGACCGTCGCCTGGTACTTGGTCATTTCCTGGAGCTCGAAGCCCTCGACACACGTCGCTTGGTACAGCGGTGTGCTCTCCCCGAGCAGCGTCAAGAGCGTCACCACCTCGAGCTCTTCCTTGCTTCTTGGCGGCGCGATCCAGATCGGGGCGATCAGCGTCGCCTCCATGTGGTAACGGCGCTCGAAGTCCCGAACGACGTGCGAGGGGCAGATGCCCGGCTGGCGGTTCATGTCGAGGAGCTGGCAGCACGCCCAGGCGACCGAGTCGGCGCGGATCGAGCTCGTGACGACGAGGTTCACGCGCGTCGCGTTGCGCTCGGGCGTGTCGACCGTGCAGTTGTGCGCGAGCACGACCCGGGACACTGCGCGACTGCCCATCGCTGTCACGGAGTCGCACCTGTCGAGGAAGGAGCTCCAGCCGGACGCGCGCACGAGTCCCGGTTCGGACGCGTCCATCGTCGGCTCCGCTGGCGCAGGCCGCAGCGCGTACAGCGCCGGCTTGCTCTTGAAGTGGGACGTGTCGAACGGTCCGACCCAGTACGCCTTGAAGTGGAGGTCGCGCACGTCACTGGCGACGAGGAAGAGCGCGACCGCGAGGTTCGCGAGCGCCTGGAGCTTGGCTTTCGTGTACGGCGTCACCGCGACTACGAAGGGCGGTGTGTGCATGTGACGAAGTCTATTCAGAACTGTCGAACAGTCAGCGCTTGTTCGCTGGACGCTTGTTGTTCGCTCACACGTACACTCGTGGCTCCTCCTCGTCGTCGTCCTTACGCAGCAGAGGAAGCTGCTCTGCGTCTCGCGACCTCCGCCTCGCTGCCGACCGACGAGTCAGCGCCAACGCGATCGCCCAGAACCCAATGAAGACGCTCGCGGGGACGACGACGTAGACGTTCGCGGTCACGAACGCCCAGATTTTGTCTGCAGTTGACTGCGCGCTGCCGTCTCCGACGTCCCCGTCCCGCTCGTCGTCGCTGTCTCCAGGATCGAGTGGCGGAGGATGCGCGGCGGCCGCGACGCTGGAGCGCTTGAACTTGTTCACCGGTACCACGTGCTTGTTGCACGTCTTCGCTGTATGCGCTGCCGCACTGCGTCGCGCGACCTTCTTGCTCGCACCGGCGGCGACGTGACCGCTCTTGTCGCTTACGTAGCGCGGTTCCTGGGAGCTGTAAGTCACCTCTCCGCTGCCGGACACGACGCCGCCGAGGTAGTCGCTCGCTTGAACCACTGCGTCGCCGCTACCGCTGAGCGTCACCTGCACGTGGCGACACACGACCGCGTCGAGGGCGGCGTCGCCGCTGCCGCTGATGTCCACGGTCTCAACGTCGCAGGAGCCGCCGCCGACCGCTGTGAGAGTCCCCGAGCCACTCACCGACGCTGCGAGCGACGCAGTCTGGAACCGCGCGATGTCCCAGCAGACGTCTCCGCTCTGGGTGAGCGCGACGTCCACGGTAGCGCACTCGCTCGCGTCCGCAAAGATGGCGATCGAGGACGCTGCGCCAGAGTTGACCACGCTCAGAGACGTGAACTGGATCGACGGCGCCTCGATCTGCAGGTCACCCGACCCGCTCACGTTCAGCCAGGCGAGCTGCCCTTCGAGCGGCTTCGTGAGCTGCACGAAGACGGTTCCGTAGCCTGCGACGTCGACGCCGCCCTGCGCGGCGCCGGACCGCGAGGTCGCCCCGAAGAGCACTCGGTCCCCGACGACCACGTCGCCTGTGCCCGAAGAGCGCAGGAGCTGCAGCTGCCTCGGCTGCGTGAGCACCACCTCCGTCACCGCGTCTGCCAGCCGCGCGTGCACATTGAGCTGCTGCCAGCCATCCGCTCGCGCGGCCGCTGAGACGCTCACGCTCGAGAGCGAGAACGCGCTGTAGGTGACGACGCGCACGATCGCGACGGTGGTGAACGGACCGGCACCCGAGTCCGGGAGAGCAGCTGCAGCGCTCGGGTCGAAGGAGACGAACGCGTCGCCCAGCACGGAGATGCTGAGCGCGTCGAGCGTCGCCGCCGGGTCCTCGGGCGGCGCAGACAGTGTCCAAACCTGCTCGACGTGCTTCGGATCGGCGGGTCGCGGTCGGATCGGCGTCTCGCGAACTGAGAGCGCCGCACGCCCGAGCGCCGCGAACACCAGCG
>JAASGM010000475.1:0-19190 GCA_023334215.1 Globisporangium cystogenes | reverse complement strand
GGCCCCCCCCCCCCCCTGCGTCGTGCTGCCCAACTCACATCTTCGTTGTCGAGCACGACCTTGAGACGGTAGTTGGTGATCCGCTCGACCGAGTCTCTGTACACCGCGTCCTCCGGCAGCACCTGCGCTCGCGAGCAGCTCCGACGGTTAGCGAAGAGCTCTCCTGACTCTCTCTCTCGCTCATGCGCGACCGTACCTTGACCTCCTGCAGCGTCTTCTGGTAGAGCTTGATGAGGTCCTGGCGCGCGTTCGGGTTCACGGCAAGCCCGACGATGCCCGTCGACGTCTTCGTCACGGCCATGCGCAGCACGCGGGTCGCCCACATCGTCGTCGCTACGGTCGCTGCGGTCGCTTCAGTCAAACACTGCTGCAGCCACACACGCTCGTGCACAATTCTTTGGTCAATTAGTACAATTCTTTAATTTGCAAACTTGAATTGAGTTCGAGATAATGAAGAACGACAACCGAGCTCGAAGTTGGCGCGTCGTTCGAGGACTTGCAGCTCAAAAATCGCTAAAAATCGCTAAAAATCGCTAAAAATCACGAGGAGCACGTCGCCAACAGCATGAGCGGCTTCTTCCCGGGCAGCATCAGCCTCATCGAGCAGCTCGACAGTGCGGCACTCACGCGACGCCTTCTGCTGCTACGAGAGCCACTCGCTCACTCACTCGCTCGTTCGCTCTCGCGCGTTCGCCAGAGAAAATCCTCGTCGTGCTGCGCGACGGCCGCCACCTCGTCGGCTACATCCGCAGCTTTGACCAGTACTGTGCGTCTCTCTCTCTCTCTCTCTCGCTGCCTCTCAACTCGATCGGGAGGCTGCGCGCTCGTCCAGACTCACACACGCGCTCCTCAACTGCGCAGCCAACATCATTCTTGAGGACACATACGAGCGCCACGTCGCCGACGGCTTGTTCTGCGACATTGAGCTGGGCCTCAACATCATCCGGTACTCCCTCCCCACTGCTTCCACTGCTTATTATGTATGTTACTGCTGTCGGCGCTCTGCTCACTGGCGTGTGTGCGGGGATGGCTGTGCTGGGAGCAGAGGCGACAACATCGTGCTGCTCGGCGAGCTGGTGCGTTCGCGGTACTCAGTGGCTCTCGCGCTCCCCGACGCCGGCTCACACTCGCTTGCGTTGCTTGCGCCTCCGTGTGCCAGGACGAGGGCAAGGAGCGCGACCAGCCGCACATGAAGCGCGTGGCCATCGAGGACGTGCTGGAGGCCGAGGAGCGCTCGAACGCGACCGGCGGCGCGAGCGTGCGGGAGCAGTGGGACTTCGACCACTCGTCCTCTTAATCTCCTCGCAGGCACCCAGCAGCAGCAGCACGCAGCACGCAGCGCATGTGGAGTCGAGAGAACGAGGCGCTCGAGGTCGAACTGGCAGGCACTATAGAGCTCTGGATGATGTGACGCGTGGCGCAGCTCGTTGTCTCTCTTATCTATTGCCAACAGCTACGCGCAGCGCAGACACACACACGACGCGCTGCCGCGCTCTACCCGGTCTTCCGCTTCTTCGCGGCGCCGCCCCCGGCAGCAGCCGCCGGCTTGCGCTGGAACTTGTCCGAGAGCTTCTTCGCGAGCGACTTCTTCGCCTCCTCCGTCTTGCTCCAGTACTGGCCGTCCGCCTGCCGGAAGCTCGCCTTCGGCGCGCCGGCCACGTCCAAGCTGATGATCACCATGCGCCCGCCGAGCTTCATGCCGCTGCGCTTGACCGCCGCGACGGCCTCGTCCTCCTTCGCGAACTCGACGTACCCGAAGCCCTTGAGCTTCTTCGTATGGTTCCACAGCGGCAGGCGGATGCTCGTGATCGTGCCGCAGCTCGCGAGCGCCTCGCGGATCGTCTCCTCCTCCACGTCGTACGGGAGCTGCTTGACGAACACGGTCTTGCAGCCCGCCACGGCCTTCTTCACGGTCTTCGTCTCCTTCAGCGCCAGCTCGAGCGTGCGCGGCGTCTGCGCGCGCCGCACCGACAGGTAGCGCTTGAAGAGGTACTTGCCATCGAGCGCGAGCGCCTTCGCGATCGCCTTCTCCGACTCGAACACCACGTGCGCGTACCCGCGCGGCCGCCCCGAGTCCTGGTACCGCGGCATGCGCACCTCCTTCACGATGCCGCAGCTCGAGAAGTGGCTCACGACGTCGCCCTCGTCCGCCTGGTACGGGATGCCCTCCACGTACACGGTGGCCTCGGTCTTTTTCTCCATCTCCTTCTCGATCGCGCCGTCGCCGGCGTCCTCGCTGCTCGCCACCTTCTCCTTCTTCGCCTTCTCCTTCTTGGCAGCGACGGGCGTCACCGGCGCAGCAACTTCCTCCTCTTCGTGTTCGCTCTCACCTGAAGAGGAGGACGAGGTCGACGCGTCCGCGTCTTCTTCTTCATCCTCATCGTCGCTGGCGTCGTTGACTGTCGGCGCTGGACGGAAGAGCGCGTTCTCCGTCTCGCTGTCGTCGTCACTCTCGTCGTCCTCCTCCTCACTGCTGCTGCTGCTGCTGGCAGCCGCCGCCATCTTTTTCTCGGTCGCCTCCGCCTGCTGCCCGCGCGCGCGCTTCTTTCCGCCGTTCGCCGCCGGGGCCACAGTCGCCGTCGCGCTCGTCTTCCTCGCCATCGTCGCGTTCGTCTGCAGCCTTTCAAAGTGTCCAATGCCCGAGCCAACCAAACCTGCCGCCAAGTGTGGCGCGCGCCACATCGTCCTCTGGCACACCGGACCCACATAAATTGCTACCGTGGCGCACGCGCGAGACAGAATAGCGCGCTGGCCGCTCGTTTGGAGTGTTTTTTGGTGGTGGCGTCTCGACTTCGCAGTCAGCAAGCCGCCCGCCCGTCAAGCTCCTCAAGCTCCAGCTCCAGCTCACCCGCCGCCATGGCAGACGCCGCCGCCAACTCGCTGCCGCCGACGGACAACACGAGCCTCACGTGCGCCGCGCGCGTGCTCGGCTACGAGTGCGCGGACCCGAACCTCGCGTTCCTGCGCTGCAAGCAGGCGGACGCCGACCCGCGCGCGTGCCTGGCGCAGGGCGAGAAGGTCACCGCGTGCGTCCTGAAAACGTACGTCGACTGGCTTGTGTGTATGTGTGTATGTGTTTGTGCATAGGGAGGTGGAATGCATGCATCATGGGGCAGGGGGGAGCTGACGCCGCTCCGCACTGACAGGCTGCGGGAGGTCGAGAGCCACTGCGGGGAGACGTACGCGGCGTACAAGAAGGCGCTCAAGAAGAACTGGCACCAGATCGACGAGGTGCGCAAGGAGCAGGCGGCGTTCGAGAGCTGCTGGCGGGACTTCAAGCAGTACAACAAGGTGCGAGCGCCTCTCTCGCTCTCTCTCTCTATCGGCGCACGCGTGTGTGACGAGCCTCAGCCCACTCGCTCTCTCTCTCTCATCAGGACTAGGCGACGAGAGTTGCTCCCTCCCATTGTACATACGCCCGCAAGGAGAAGACCGAGCGAACGAACTTTGCCGTAGACAGGCGATCCGCCGCGCTCCTCCGCCGCCCCCCAGCAGCCTGCGACCTCGCGCCGCTTCCTCCGCCCACAGGACGGATCCGACTCCGGCAGCAGCCGCTGCGGTCTGCTGTGAGTGAAGAAGATCTCGTCTTTGGTCTGCGCGCCGCCTCTGGTTCCTCCCCCCTTCCTGCGTGCTGCTGGTCTCGCTCGTCTGGCTTCTGCGATGACAAAGGAGGAGACGGTCTCGTTCACTGCTTACAGGCGCGCTCCTCACCTCACAGCTTGATCGCCTTCGCGACGGCCGGGAACCGCTTCGCGAACGAGTCGTCGGCTCCGAGCTTGAATGTCCACGTTCTGGACACGGCGTCGAGCGCGGCAAAGTCTGATCGCACGAGCGAGCGCGTGAGTGAGCAGCAGGAGCAGCAGACGCCCGTGTGAGACCGCCAAGCTTCCAGAAGAGCGTCGGGTCCCCTCCTCACCTTCTAACGTCTTCTTCGTGGCGTCGGGGCTCAGCGAGTGCTTCTCCGCCACGTCCATGCGGCGCACGCCGATCGCCTTCTTGCTCAGCTGCTCCGCCACAACGATGAAGACGCGGTTCGTTAGTCCTCGCGACACTATTCGTCGCAGCCGCCGAGTGCCGAAGAGCGCGCACCTCCTCCAAGATGGCGTTGCGCGCGGACGCGGCCGCCGCGTCGGCGCACGCCAACGAGCTGCGGACGCAACACGAACCACACGTCAGCGCGGCGGATCCGCCAGCGAAGAACGCCACACTCGACCAGCGAGCGCACCTCTTGACGAGCAGGCGGCCGCGCACCGACACCGACACGTGCGCGAGCGCGTCGAGCAGCTCCGCTTCGCTCAGCTTCGGCAGCAGGCGCTTGAGTGCGTCGAAGTGGGCGATGTGGTCTGCGAGAGCAACCGATGCGAGTCAGCCAGCTCGAGACGGGAGGGGGGCGAGGACCCCTGTGCTCTCGCGCATTCGCTTCGCACCTGTGGACAGGATCTGCAGCACGCCCGCGTGCTTGGGGTCCACGGCGGGCTTCTCATTCCCCAGCTTCTCGTCCTTCTCCTCCGCCTCGGCCGCTCGGCTACTGCGTCGGTCAACCGCACACACGTCAGACGCAAGCCAACGCGCCAGCAGCGCAGCAGCGCACACACGCACCTCGCGGCCGCCGACGCGCTCTCGTCCGCCTTCGTCCGGTACCGCAGCGCCTTGAGGTACTCGCCCGGCGACATCGCGGTCGTGAGCTCCTCGTCGCGCTCGCTGAACAGGTGCTCGAACTCCTCGTCCGCAGCGGCGCTCTGGGGGCGGCAGAGCGCATGCAAGTGAGCAGCTGGCTCGAGCGGCCCAAGCAAGCAGGCAGCACACGCCCGCGGCGCCACGCACGTTCTTGTCCATGACCTGGAGCTCGCACCACTGCTCGGCGTTGATCTGCTGCTTCTTGAACGCGTACGAGCTCTGGATGGCCGAGATCGCGCGCTCCGACTGCTTCTTCTTGAACTGGAACTGCACCTCCTTGACCTCGGCGCCGTCGCCGTCCTTGTGCTCCTGCTCGGCGCTGGCGCTCGCCGCCACCATGTCGACGTCGTCGTCGTCCTCCTCGTTGTCCACGGCGTCGTCGATGTGCGCGAGGCTCGGGCGCATCTGCAGCACGGCCGTGACGGGCGTGAGGTGCAGCTGGCCCTGGCGCACGACGCCCACCGCGTAGTTGGTGAGCGCCGGCACGTTGGACGACTGCAGGCGCAGGCAGCGCTGCTTGAGGTAGTCCTCGGCGTCGCGGTCGAAGTGCTCGCCGCGCTGGTCCACCTCGTAGTCCAGCTGCAGCAGCTTGTTCGCGGGCTTGACGCGCGCGGCGCGCGGCGCGTTCGGCATCGGCCGGTACGCCGGCCGCAGCGGGAACTGCGCCAGGAAGCTGCGTCACGACACCCACACATAGACACACATAGACACAGACACACAGGCGAGCGCGTGAGGCGCCGTCCGAGGCAGCAAGCAGCCGGGCGCAGAGACGCACATGTTGTTGCGCAACTCGTCGGCCAGGTGCACGGGGATCTCGGCCACGATCGGGTCGTCGTGGTCGTCCATCGCTCCGGAGCTGCTCGGGTTCGTCGTGGCGCTTGGACCAGTGGCTCCTGCTGGACCAACCGGAGTTCGCCGGACTAACTATGATTCCTTCCAAAGAACTTGAACTTTGTATGTGTAGGATGGAAAGCGCAGTTTGGTGCCGACTAAAATGGCCGACCCATCCAGTATCTGCGCTTCACACTCCCCCGATACTGAACGACAGCGAGCATGGGCGGCTCGAAGCGGCGAGTGAGCGACAGGTGCGCGCGTCTGCGGCTGCGCGAGGTGTCTGTGGTGGCGGCGCTAACGTCCGCGAGCAGCAGCAGCAGCAGCAGCGACAGCGACGACGACGTGCCACTCTCCAAGCTGCGGGCGGACGCGCGCGCCGGCATCGACATCACGCTCAAGAGCGAGCCGGCGGCTGTCAAGAGCGAGCCCGCGGCGTCGTCCTCCGCGTCGACGGCGGCGGTCAAGAGCGAGGCGAGCGGCCGCGCGAAGGTGAAGGCCGAGGCGGCGAGCGACAGCGACGACGACGTGCCGATCAGCGGGCTGCGCAAGAGAATCAAGGTGGAGGCGTCCTCGGCGTCCTCGACGTCGGCGGCTCGGAGCGCGCGGCCGGCGGCGCCCACGCGCGCGCCGGTGCGGACGAAGAAGCGCGTCATCAAGGTGCGCTCGCTGGACAGCACGCAGCAGCCACGAGAGGCGCTCTGGCAGCGCTGCTGCTGCTGGCGCATGCGGTGCTGACGGGTGGGCGGGGGGTCTGTGTGGCTGACTGGCTGGCCGCAGATCAAGTACAAGCAGCAGGAGTGCTCGGAGGAGCTGTACCAGACGCTCAAGGGGCGGCTCACGCAGGAGCTGCTGTGCCGCTGGTGGTACGCGATGGAGTGGCCGCCAGCGAAGGCCAAGGAGGCGGTGCGTGTGTGGCCAGCGGCCAGGTAGTAAGGAGGGGAAGGAGGCTCTGACAGACTGCTGGTGGGGTGAGCAGAAGCTGCACGGCGTGCAGGAGCTCGACGGCTTCCGCGGCGCGTTCATCCGCGTGAGGGTACGACCGACGGCCGCTCTTGTGGGGTGTGGGGTGGGTGGATGAGCGACAGCCCTGACGGCGGCGGGTGCTGCTGGGCGGCGCAGGGCGACGAGATGGGGTCGATCGTGGACACGCGGACGCCCGTGGGGAAGCCGTCGTTTTTGCACCTGTTCGCGCTGCCGTCGGAGGAGCTGCAGAAGCTGCTCGTCAAGGCGTACGAGAAGCAGATCGAGGCGCTGATAGAGCACGAGGTGCGCTGCCTAGTGACTGCTGCTGCTAGTGACTGCTGCTGCTGCTGGCGACTCACGCACTCTGTGATCCGCTGGCGCAGGGCGAGAGCGCGCCGATTCTGAAGGAGCTGCGCGCCGCCATGTCGTCGGCCGCCAAGATCTCGGCGGCCAAGGCGGACCGGAGCGTGCAGAAGGTGCTGAAGGACTACAAGGAGCTCGCGGAGCAGCTGCGCGAGATCGAGGAGCGCGCCGCCAAGGAGGAGAACACCGCGACGGAGGAGGACGACGGCAGCAGCAGCGACGACGACGACGACGACGACGAGTGAGCAGCGTCCACGTCGACCGTTAACAGCAGCTCAGCAGCTCCGACCGACCGACCGACGGCTGCTGCTCGCGTGTGCACCACTTGATGCGAAACAAGGCGACTTGATTAGCCATCGTAGCTCTCACGCGACGCAGACACCGACCTACTCCTACTCTTACTCTTGCTCCAGCAGCGCCGCTCGCTGCCTACTCGGTGTCCAGCGCCGCGCGCAGCCACTCTCGACAGTGGGCGTTGCCCACGCCGCCGACGCCGAACGCCGGGCCGATGCGGCCGATGCGCGCGACCGCCGACTTGAAGTACTCGCGGCCCACGAAGCTCGCGTGCGCCGCGGCGCCCACGCCCTTGTGGTTGTACAGGTCGAGGCCGAGCAGGTGCAGCGGCGTGGACACGAACTGCACGAGCGCCGGGCACAGCAGCTGCGCGGCCGTGCGCGCGCGCGCCGGGTCCACGCCGGCGTCGTCCTGCAGCTTGCGCGCGACGCTCGCTGGCGCGTTGAAGGATGCGGCGACCGTAAGCGAGTCGCGCACCGCGAAGAGCCCGACGGCGGCGAGCGGGAACGCGGACGGCGCGCCGACGCCGAACATCTGCGCGAACGCGCGGTCCTTGGCGATGCAGAGCGACATGTTGACGGCGGTCGTGCCGACGAACTTGGGCATCTGGCTGTCGCGCTCGGCGAAGTCGCAGAGCGAGTCGACGGCGTTCGCGCTCGCGTACGTGGCCGTGTAGAGCCCGAAGACGATCGCGAACTCGCGCGTGCGCACAAACGCCAGCGGCCGCCGCAGGAACGCGCGCGTGAGCTCGCGCACGCCGAGCGCCAGCGGCCGCGCGCCGCTCGCGTTCTCGATGATCGCGCGGTCGACGATCGTGATGAACGGCGAGACGGCGAACGACGCGGCGGCGGCGGCCGCGAGGTCTGCGACGAGCCGCCGGGAGAGCAGCCCGAGCTCCAGCTTGTGGTGGTGGTGGTGCGCCGACGACTCGGTCGCGGGCGTCATGAGGTTTGCTCTCTTGGCGCTGGTGTAGGATGTGTGGCGGAGAGCGCCACTCGCCGAGTGACTTCGCGGTCGCGCGGTCGCGCACGTCGAACCGGTGGTGGCGCGTGTGACGTGAGTGAGAGAGAGTGTTTGAGCAACTGGGGGGATGGACAGGGTTCCGTCATTCAGAATGACACGCAAATTGTGGACACGCAGCACGAGAGCGACGTGCCGACGTCGAGTATGCTGAGCCAGAACACGCTCAGCCACGCGAGTCGCGGGCTCTCGACCACGCGCGCGGAGTGCGTCGGCCGCGTGTGCGACGAGCACCTGGCGTCGCTGAGCCTCCCGCGGTCGCCGTCGAAGCGAGGCGCGTTCTTCCCTCGGGACCGGTCCAAGGCGGCGCCGCCGCTGACGCTCTCGCCGTACCACGAGGTCCTGCTGCAGACTCCGGAGGCGCCGGCGATCTGCCAGGCGATCGAGTTCTACGTCGGCAAGTGCATGGCGAAGCTCGAGGTGCTCGCGGTCAGCGTCAAGGAGACCGCGACGCGTGTTCGACGAGGGCTCAGCGACTCGACGCTGCCGATCGGCGTCCCGGAGCTGGTGCGTTACAAGAGCGAGCAGCTCGTCAAGAGCCCACTGAGTCACGTCGAGGAGTTGGGCAAGGAGGAGAAGCGCAGACCGCTTCCTGCACAGCAGCGCCTCATCTCGGGCGTTCCGCTGAAGCCTGTGGGAGTCTCCGAGTCCGAGAGCGCGGCTGCGGCAGCTCCTGCGGTTGCTCTCTCGCCACCGGAGCCGACGTCTGCGCATCCAGAGCCTGCGTTAGTCCAAGTCGGCTGCGAGGTGTTCAAGCGTGAGCAGACCAATTTCGAGGTGCCATTCCTCTTGTTTCTCGTCTTATACATGCATCAGTGGTGGCGAATTTGAAGCAACGCAACACTTGACTAGGCAAACTACATGGAAGATCTCTTCGCACGCTTGATCGGAGGCTGCGCCATAGCTCGCTCTGTAGCTGCCGTTGCCTTTCTCCTCGCGGTCTCCACACGCGCCGCTTTCTTCGCTGCCGCCGACGCTCGCTTCTTCTCGATCTCTGCGAACGGGTTCTCAACAGGGTGACTCGGGTCGGGCACGGGGATCTTCGGCGAAGGCTCAAACATCGCGAAGAACTGCGCCCGCCACCTGGTTGTCACCCCCGTAGTGAAGTTGTAGTCTTCGTCGCTGTTCTCCACAGCAAAGCGCGTCATATTCATAGTCCCCCGGCCCAAGTACTTGGCGTCGCAGATGACGTGCTGAAGCAAGCAGTACGCGTGCACACGAGCAGCCAGACACAGACGTCAGCACAGACACACACACAGCACAGACACACGCCAGCGCAACTTGAACACTCACCTTTTGATGCATCTTCCCCCTTGTTGCGCGAAAGCGCACGTCCGCGCCGGCTGCTACTAGCCACTGTAGGATCGGAGAGGCTTGTTCGTCGGCGGTGGTCAGCACACGGACCTTGACGCCGCGTCGGAGGCCAGCGATCAGCTCCTTCACAGCGGGCTCCAGCCGAAGTAGGAAAGAGCACATCGATCGTCCTTTTAGCGCGCGCCAGGTACCCGAGCACGACAGCGAGCTTGGGACCTGGAACGCCATCGACGACCGGCTCCTTGAAGGACACAAACTCATCGAGCACAGTCACGGTCGGGGTAGGAGGTAGCCTACAGCAGAACAGTTAGGTGCGCGCTGTGTAAGAGCAATGAGAAGGAGTACATACATTGCGCTGACTGGCGTTCCGGCGTCCAAGAGCTTCTTTACTTCCGTTAAACGGTTCGCAAACGTCCCGGGGTTGACCCCAAACGTCTCCGCCGCCAGTGCACTGCTCCACCTGCGATCGAGTGCGAGCTTGGCACAGTGGAGGAGCACGAGAGCGCAGGGCTTGTAGCCCGGCGCCCATGGGTCCGTGCTTTGCCTCGGCGGCATTGTTCGGTTCTCTGTGGCTGTCAAAGATTTGAAACGGCTCGTTTGTGTTGTCCACGTTGAATTTGTGTGGACCACATAGAAAATTTAAGTTCTCGCTCGCCGCCCTCCCCTGCCTGCACTTCGCCTGCACTCCCAATCGACCAGGGCGATGTCGCTCTTCGTGCTCGTCGGCTCGAAGGAGCCGCTGTACAAGATGGAGGTCAAGTCGCGGCGCGACGAGAGCGCGCACGTGGACGAGTTCCTGCTGCACTCGGCACTCGACATTGTCGACGAGGCGATGTGGACAACCCCGAGCATGGCGCTCAAGGTCGTCGACAAGTTCAACGAGCAGCTCGTGTCGGCGTTCGTGGCGGCCACAGGCGTGCGCTTCCTGCTGCTGCACGAGTCGCGTAACGACGACACCATCAAGGCGTTCTTCCACGAGGTGCACGAGCTCTACCTCAAGGTGTGTGTGTGGTCGACAGGGTTCCTATGCAGCTAATCACTCGACACGCGGCTTGTGCGGCTAACTCGATTCCTACGCACCACAGCTCCTGATGAACCCGTTCTACGAGTACGACACGCCGATCAAGTCTGAGGTCTTCGACGCGCGGGTCAAGACGCTCGCGCGCCGGTATCTCTAGGGGCGAGCGAGCGCTAACGCTGACAACAACGCAAGTGCTTCACGCCTCGGTACTCCGACAAGCATCAGGCGCCTGCGCGACCTCAGCAGCCAAGCGCACGACGCGAACGGAGACAGCGAGCGACCTGGCAAAGAATTCCACCTGGTGTATTACAGGTATTGCAAAGGAGTCCTCGTCATGGTCGCGTGACCGACTGCCGCGCTTGTTGTTGCTGCTGCTGCTGCCTCGAACCGAGCGAACTGGCTTAGGCGCGCACCACCTGGCCGGCGATGCGGTCCAGGTCCTGCTGGCCGTGCGAGGTGATCTTGCGGCCACCCTTGTTCACGCCCTCCGGGCACTTGTCCACCACCTTCATCTCCTCAAGCTGCTGCAGGATGTGGCGGATCAGACCGCCCGACGCAGCCTGGAAGTGCTGACGGCGCACGCCGCGGCGCGCAGCGCCACCGTACACCTTCTTGAGCGCGCCGACGCCCGTGTACTGGCGGAGGTACACCTTGCGGGCGATCGACGCCGCGCGCACGAAGTACCAGTCCGGGTCCGTCGGCGAGTACTCCTTGAACGACGCCGTCTTGACGATGTCCCACCACGACGGCAGCTCGATCTTGCCCGAGCGCTTCAGGTGCTCGGCGTACGCCTTGATGAAGTCGGCCGCCTTCACGTCGCGCACGGTCACGCCGCGCGGGGTCTCTTCGTACTCGGCCATTGTAGATCTGCTCGCGAGGCACAGTGGAAGAACGCGCGCACATATTAAGAACACGTCTGTACCACCGTGCGTGGCGAGCAGGAGCCCGCTCGCGCGTCGGGTGTCGCTGCCCGCAACCGCCCGCAGGGTCTCTCTCGCACTTCTTGATCCTCTCCGCCGTCAGCGAGAGAAGAGAGAGGCGAAAGAGACCGAGCGAGCGACCGCAGGTAACGACACCGCTGACACGCGCGCGAGTCCCCGCCGCATGGCACAGGACAGTCTCGGTTCTCGAGAGAGAGAAGAGCGTCATTTTCACGAGCCCACACCAGCGCCGGCCGCCCGAGAGGGGCGCCAGCCATCTCTCTCGCGTCGCGACACTCGAGCCGCCCGCATGCGCACACACCACCACACCACACGCAGCAAAGGAGCGAGCAGGCAGGCAGCAGCACGTACTTGGAGAAGCTTTGCAACAAATGGAATAGCGCGCCGGTCGAGCAAGCGAGGGATTCAACCTCGAAAGGCTCGCTGCAGCCAGTCATTTCACACGCGCGGCAGATCGTGGTAGTGAGGAAACCCAGGGAGAGACGATAGTGACGAAATGCAGGGAGTGTGTGTGTGGTGTGTGCCACTCGGTTTTGCCCCACCAATCAAATATCCGCTGCGCCGGTTCGTTGCGAACCGGTGGCTGGCGGGCGTTAGTTCTGCTTTTCGCGCACTTGGCTCGCAAGGAAGCCGAAGCCGGCGTCGCCACTCTCTCCACTCGCTCTCCGCACCCGCCAGCCACCATGCTCGTGCTCTTCGAGACCGCGGCGGGCCACGCGCTCTTCAAGGTGCAGGACGAGGCCAAGCTCGCGAGCGCCGACGACGTCTTCAAGCACTTTGAGAGCGGCGACAAGGCCAGCAAGGTGCTCAAGCTCAAGGGCTTCAATGCGTTCAAGGACACGACGGAGGCCGTGGCCGCCGCCACCGACATGGTGGACGGCAAGGTGGGCAAGGCGCTCAAGAAGTTCCTGAAGAAGAACATCCTCGACGCCGGGCTCAAGGACAAGCTCGCGGTCTCGGACAAGGCGCTCGGCGGGCTCATCAAGGACAAGATGGGCATCCAGTGCGTGCACGACGCGGCCGTGAACGAGGTCATGCGCGGCATCCGCGCCAACATGAACACGCTCATCGCGGGCCTCGAGGACGAGGACCTCAAGTCCATGACGCTCGGTCTCTCGCACAGCCTCTCGCGCTACAAGCTCAAGTTCAGCGCCGACAAGGTGGACACGATGATCGTGCAGGCGATCGGGCTGCTCGACGAGCTCGACAAGGAGATCAACACGTACGCCATGCGCGTGCGCGAGTGGTTCGGCTGGCACTTCCCCGAGATGGGCAAGATCGTGACGGACAACCTGCAGTACGCCAAGTCGGTGCTCAAGATGGGCCTGCGCTCGAACGTCAAGAGCCTCGACTTCTCGGACATCCTCGCGGAGGACGTCGAGGCGTCCATGCGCGAGGTCTGCGAGGTGTCGATGGGCACGGACATCTCGGAGGAGGACGTGACGAACATCTCGTCGCTCTGCGAGCAGGTGATCTCGCTCACCGAGTACCGCGCGCAGCTCTTCGACTACCTCAAGAACCGCATGAACGCGATCGCGCCGAACCTCACGGTTATGGTCGGCGAGCTCGTCGGCGCGCGCCTCATCGCGCATGCCGGCTCGCTCATGAACCTGGCGAAGCACCCGGCGTCGACCGTGCAGATCCTCGGCGCGGAGAAGGCGCTCTTCCGCGCGCTCAAGACGAAGCACGACACGCCCAAGTACGGTCTCATCTATCACGCGTCGCTGATCGGCCAGACGGCGCCCAAGCACAAGGGCAAGATCTCGCGCGTGCTCGCGGCCAAGACGGCGCTCGCGGTGCGCGTGGACGCGCTGGGCGACGCGACGGAGGCGACGATCGGCTTCGACAACCGCGCCAAGGTGGAGGCGCGCGTGCGCCAGCTCGAGACGGGGCTCACGGGCTCGATCTCAGGCAAGGGCAAGACGAAGAACGAGGCCAAGAAGTACGTCAAGCCGGACGCCGCGAAGACATACAACGCGGAGGCCGACATGACGGTGGGCAAGAAGCGCAAGGAGGAGAAGAAGGAGGCGGAGAACGAGGACGAGGACGACGAGGAGGCGGAGAAGCCCAAGAAGAAGAAGGCCAAGAAGGAGAAGAAGGCCAAGAAGGAGGAGGTCGCGGCCGTCGAGTCCGAAGCCGACAAGAAGGACAAGAAGAAGAAGAAGAAGAAGGCCAAGAGCGCCGAGTAAGCGATAGATTAGGTCGCCGCCTGCTCCGCTCGCCGTCGTCGTCACCGGCGCCTGCTTGTTCTATAATATCTTCACGCAAACACACGCTCGGTGCCGTCGTCCGACATGCGTTGGCGTTGTTGTCTCATGTGAAGTGCCCTGCTTGCGAGGAGCTCCATGACGTTGATTCTCCCTCGATTTCTTCACGCTAGTTTGTCCTATGCATTGTACCAAAAAGGATTGTACCAAAAAGCACCAAGTGCGCAAGCAACTATGGCGGCGGCAACAACGCCCGTCGAGCGCTTCTTCGAGGTGCGCGGCAACGTGCAGCGCGTGATGTTCCGGCAGACGGTCGTCCGCGCGATGCTCTCGCGCGGCGTCGCGGGCGGCGCGTCCAACGACCGCGCGGACAAGGCGCTCGTGCGGCTGACGCTGCGCGGCGGCGGCGACGCGGTCGAGGAGCTCGTCGAGCAGCTGCGCAGCGGCCGCGAGCTCAACGACTGGGGGGCGCGCGCCGCCGACGTGAAGGAAGTTTCGAGTGCGCGCGGCGTCGCGGCCGACGCGCACCAGGTGACGACCGCGAACGTCGACGACCGCAACTGGAACCCGAACGTCACCATGTACATCTAAGATAGAGCGAGTAGACGGATGGCGGTCGCTGTTTCTGCGGCTTCTACGGGAGGCGATAGGCGATAGGCGACAGGCGGCAGGAAGCAGGAAGCAGACGCCTCGACGGCCGGCCGACGCGCCGCAAAGAGCTCTCTAATCGTCGTCGCTGTCGTCGTTGCTGCGGGACGGCGCGCCGCCGAACATGCCCGAGAGGAGCGCCGCCGGGTCCTGCGTGCCGATCTCCTCCTGCGCCTTCTTGAACTCCTCCGGGTCTGTGTACGTAGCGGCAGCAGCAGAGAGGCGCCTCCTCCTCGTCAGTCGGGTTCTCTCGCTCCGAGCCGCCAGAGGCGAGCGCCACGCACCCATCATGTTCTCCGAGAGCTTTGGCAGGATGTAGAGCAGCCCGATCGGCACGATGATCGTCAGGAACGACGGGCTCATGATGAGCCCGAGCAGGTTGAACTTCTCGCGCTGCTCGAAGTAGTTGAGCTCCGTCACGGCCTCCGCCACGAGCGGGTACTCGGCGCGCTGCTTGCCGGCGCCCGGGTACTTGTACTCGAGCGCGCGGATCACGCCGTCCGCCGCCACGTCGAGCTTGTACTGCGCGTAGAGCGCGAGCACGTGTCAGCGAGGCGGAGGTGGCGTCACGCGTCACGCAATCTACCATGCGTCGCACCTGGCTGAAGAGGAACTGCTCCGACGGGATGTCGACCACGTAGCGGCCGGGCGCCACGCCGCGGAACACGAACGAGCCGTCTGCGCGCGCGTACGTGACCTGCTCGCCGCCGTTGAGCAGCACTGTGAACGGCGCCACCTTCTCGGCCGCCATCGGGTAGATTGTGCCCTGGATCTCGAACGCGCTGAAACGTGTTTGCATGCGTCAGTGGGGGGCGGAATTTGGTATCAGTGTGATCGCCAGCGCGCAGCGAGCGCAGTGTACGCGACGTACGAGGCGGCGGAGGCGAGCAGGAGCGTCGCCGCGAGCGCGAGGACGCGTGCGAGGCCCATCTCGATGCCGCTGCTAGTTGTGAAGGGGGGAAATGTGAAAGCAAGGGAGGGCAAAAAGTGTGTGGAATTCGCCATTGGACTCTTTCATACAAACAACAAGAGAACACGGAGCTCCTAAAAATGACTAAATCGACCAGCCAGCCAGTTCCCGAATCGCGCTCCTGTCGCCAGGTCAAAGCTCCTGATAAAGGTCCCTCTCACTATGGAGCTCCCCACTGCCGCGCAGGACGAGCAACGCCACCTGCCGCCGCCGACGCCAACGACGACGACGACGACGCCCGCCGCTGCCGCCGCAAATGACGAGGGCGACGTGGCGGTCGGCGCCAAGCGGCCGCGCACCCGCGCGAGAGGTGGCGCCGGCCCGCTCACCAAGCGCCGCATCGGCTTCCAGCACAAGTGGCTCAGCAAGTACGCGCTGCGCGTCACGTCCGTGGACGCCGTGACGTCCGAGGTGCTCGTGCTCGCGTGTCGCCTGTGCGAGAAGTTCGGGCGCGAGAAGCTGCTGCCGCCGGCGATCGCCGTGGACGAGGCCAGCGGCTCGGGGGCCGTGCCGCGCGCCAAGCGCCGCCCGTCCACGCACGTCAAGCACTTCAAGGCGCCGTGGCGCTCCGACAACATCGCGCACCACGTGCGCGACCAGCACGGGCGCCGCTTCGCCGAGTACGAGCTGCTCACGGACAAGCAGCGCGAGGTGTACCTCGAGTACACGGGCCCGCCGCACCGCGACACCATCGCGCAGTCGTCGAGCGCTCTCGTCACGGGTGCCGCGGCGGCAGCAGCCGCCGCGGCTGCAGCTGCGGCCGTCGGCACCGCTCAAGCGGTGGGCGGCGCAGGCGCAGAGGCGGACGCGAGCGACCTCTTCTCGAGCGTCGGCGTGGCGCCGACCGGGTCCATGGGGGTGCTCTCGAGCAGCCCGCAGGCCCGCGAGCGCGTCGTGAGCCTCGTGGACGCGCCGATCGTGGACACGATCCTCGCCGACCTGCTCCTCGACATCGATAGCGAGTACGACGCGCTCGTGCAGGACCCGGCGCAGGTGCTGGCGATCTTCGCGCGCCACCCGCGCGTCGGCCGCAAACTCGAGAACGACGTGTACCTGATCACGGCGCCGAGCAAACTCGAGTTCGAGCTCTGCCTGTCGTTCGTCGCGACCGGCGCGTCGTTGCGCCAGAGCGCGCTGCTCGTCAAGGACGCGCAGGAGCGCGCGCCGAAGAGCCGCATCGGCGCGATCTCGACGGCGGACGCGATCAGCTTCGCGCGGTTCGCGGCGGCGATGAACTTCCAGACGCTCTCGTCGGTCCTCGCGAGCACGTGGGCCTTCTCGCTCGTGCTCGACGGCCAGAGCTCGCACCTCGACGTGCGCCTGCGCGTGAACCTGAACGAGCACATCCAGGACTTCCACCTGCTCGCGCTGCCCGTGCACGACCGGCACTCGCCGCAGTACATGTACGACTCGCTCGCCAAGCTGCTCGGCGTGCTGCAGGCCGACTGGCAGCACAAGCTCGTGGGCGTCGTGTCCACGGGCCGCGTGGTGCCGGAGCTGGCCGCGCTGCTGAGCCAGAGCACATCGGACGGCTGCTACCGCGTGCGCAGCGGCGCGCAGCAGATCGAGGCGGTGGTCGACGCGCTCTTCCGGCAGATCTTCGACGAGGCGTTCGTGAACGGGCTCACGGCGATCACAGGCCACCTGCGGCACCACGAGCAGCTCATCGCGGCGATGCAGGGCAGCGTGTGTCCGCGGTTCGTCAACACGAGCTGGCGCTCGATGGGCCGCGTCATCGACTGGGTCGCGGACAAGCGCCTCGAGGTGAAGAGCTACTTCGACCTCAAGAAGCCCGCGTGCGCACCGACGGGCCGCTGGTGGGTGCTCCTGGCGGCGCTCAAGCGCTTCAAGGACGTCGTGGCCAACACGCTCGACAAGCTCTGCGGGCTCACGGCGCAGCTCGGGCAGCAGCGCGAACTCATCAGCGCGCTCGTGGCCGAGCTCATGGAGGTCGGGTACGTGCGCGGGCCGTTCGACAACCTCTTCGAGGCGCGCGAGTGCGACCTCGAGGACGGCCAGAAGTTCATATTCGGCCAGTACTACGCGACGCAGCGCGGCGCCGAGTCGCTGCTCGAGGACCTCGACCCGTTCGTGTTCGAGCAGCTTGAGAGCATCAAGAAGAAGGACGGCGGCGCGTACCTGACGCTCGTCGCGAACGTCGCCTACATCTTCGGCGAGAGCGTGAGCGAGCTCGCCAAGCTCGTGGGCTCGAGCACGGACGACACGCTGGCCACCAAGCTGCCGAGCGTGCTCCCGCACGAGCTCGTGCTGCTCTCGGGCTCGGAGCTCAACCGGCTGCTGCGCACGCACCAGCTGCGGCTCTGCGCGACGTTCTCCAAGGACGAGGCGAGCGCGATCCACGGCGAGCACGCGCAGCTCAAGACCGCGTACGTGCGCGAGGCGTCCTTCAAGGCGCAGGTCGACCTCGCGGCGACCAGCTGGGGCTTCGCCAAGGCCTGGGGCAGCGTCGGCGAGCTCTACCCGCGGCTGCGCAACTTCGCCGGCGGGCTCGCGACCGTCTTCCCGGACGCCGCGAGCGCCGACTTCACCGTGCGCGGCTACGAGCGCAGCGAGTTCCGCTCGTCGCTCGTCGACTTCTCGCTCGAGGCCACGCTGCACGCGCGCCAGTTCCCAAGGCTGCAGGAGCTCGCGGCGACGCTCGGGCTGTAGGCTGGAGGCGGATAGCAGCACACGTGTGAGTAGCAGGCAGCAGAAGAGGAAGAGCAGCACAGAAGCCCGAGCGAACAAGCCCTTCGTGTTGTTTCGGTGTGCGTTCCGGTACAGTCAGGCGAGCAACAGGCCTCGGACGAGGAGCGACGCAGAGCGTATGGACGACGTGCAGAACGCAGCGGCGGACGACGAGGGCCGGAGACCGGAGACCAGCGGGGGCGAGGCGCTCGCTTGTCTTGCTGGATGCTTAGTGGGCCGGCGCCTCGAGCAACGACTCGAGCAGCGCGCGGTAGTCGCCGCTCGTCTCGCCGTGGATGCGGTCCTTGAGCTCCGACTTGTACGTCTTCTTGTACGCCTCCTTGATCTGCGGCAGCACGATGTGGTACCGCACCACGTCGGCGCTCAGGCCCTCCTCGTCCGTGCCGAAGCCCTTCATCGTGCTCTCAAAGTGCTCGGCGAGCAGCTCGAGCGGCTCGAGCACCATGCGCACGGCGAAGAGCAGCGCGCGCTCGGCGTCGCCGCCGAACTCCTTCTCCACGGCCTTGATGATCGTGTAGTTGTACTTCTTGGCGTACACCGCGTTGATGTTGCGCAGGTGCTCGGGCGGGCTCGTGACGACGATCTTGATGAACGCCTCCTCGTCCGTGCCGAACTTGCCCTGGCCCGCGGCGTAGAGCGCGTCCGCGTCCTCCTCGGCCTTCTGCGCCGTGTGGAACGCCGCGTTGAAGTCCACGAGCGCGCCTTGCAGCGACGCCAGGATGACCTTCTTGAAGTCCCCGCCGAGCTCGCTGTTGAGGCGCACGGTCAGGTCCTCGTTGTACAGGTCGAAGTACGTCTTCTTGAGGATGTTGATCTCGACGTTCGTGCGGCCCACGACGACCGGGTAGACGAGCTTCTCGGTCGTGCCGGCGCCCTTGGTGGCCGACCGCAGGATCTCGGCCTCGGCCTCCGGCAGCGGCGCCGAGATGAGCGACAGCAGCTTGCCGTACGCGCCCGACGTCTCGCTGTTCACGAGGTCCTTGAGCGACGTGCCGAAGAGCGACTTGTAGCGCTCGCTGATGAGGAACCGCTGGTCCGGCGACTTGTTGCCGAGCACGGCCGTGAGCAGCGCCTCGTCCGTGCCGAAGCCCTTGGTGGCCTCGTGGATCTGCTGCGCGGCGGCGTCCACCTCGGGCGGGTACGAGTTCTGCACGCCCTTGTACACGTTGTGGGCCGACGGCGGGTAGAGGTTCAGCATGGCTGTGGGAGAATGAGGAGGGGGGGGGGGT